>CM035420.1:47741092-47768592 GCA_020310875.1 Ceratopteris richardii | reverse complement strand
AACAGGAGATGATACAAAACATCCTGTGGAGAAAATAGGCAATGTCAAAGCACCTGATGGAAACATCAACCTACTCAGTAAGGTACTCTATGTCCCTACCATTACAAAGAATTTGATAAGTGTTGGGCAGATAGTAGAGAAAGGGTTGCAAGTCAGGTTCACAAAAGCAGGAGCATTTGTTGAAGACCCAAGTCAAGGATTCAGAAGAATTGCAAAAGGTGAAAAGACAGGTAGATTGTTCACATTTGAATTACAGGACACTAGAAACATTGCTCTCTTTAATTATGGTAGTCAGACACTCACAGAATTGGAAGTATGGCACAAAAGGTTAGCACATATTGGTGAAAGGTCATTAAAGCAAATCTGCAGGGACCAAAGTGTACTTGGACTTCCTAATTTGTCAAAACAACATATGATTTATAAGTGCAGTGCATGTCAATTTGGAAAGTCTCACAGGTTACCATTCATGAAGAAAGGTTATATGCATGGAGATCTCTTGGAGTTGGTTCATACAGATGTATGGGGACCTAGCAAGGAAGCTTCAATATCTGGATCAAGGTATTATGTTTCCTTTATTGATGATTGCAGCAGATGGACTATCCTATTCTTTATGAAACACAAAGATGAAGTTTTTTCATGTTTCAAAAGATATTTGGCTCTTGTGGAGAATCAAACAGGTAAATCACTAAAAAGGCTAAGGTCAGATGGAGGGGGAGAATACTTCTCCCATGATTTTGATTCTTTTCTTCAAGAAAGAGGAATCAAAAGAGAGGTAACTACAAGGTACACTCCTGAGCAAAATGGAGTGGCAGAAAGGAGGAATAGGACAATTGTTGAAGCTGCAAGGTCTATGTTAAATGAAAAGCATTTACCTAATTACTTATGGGCTGAGGCTGTATCTACAGCCACTTACTTGATTAACAGGTTGCCTTCAAAATCCCTTGATGGGATGACTCCATATGAGGCTTGGAATGGAAGAAGACCAAGCTTAGATCATTGTAAAATTTTTGGATGTATTGCTTTTGCTCATGTTCCTTCACAGGTTAGAGGCAAGATGGATCCAAAGGCAGAAAGGTGTGTATTTATTGGATATGACAACAATCAAAAGGGCTACAGGTTATACAATCCTACCAACAAAGGATTCTTGGTAAGCAGAGATGTAGTTTTTGATGAGAACAATTCATGGTATGAAGATTCATGCAGGAAGATCAATTTACCATATGATCTTGAAGAAGATTTTCCAAAGCTTGGTAGAGAACAATCAAAGATTGAAGAACAAGACACCTCAAAGGATGATGAAGAATCTCACATGGAAAAGATCAAAGCATGGAAGTCTAAAGGTAAAGCAAAATTGCAGGAACTCGGACATGAGGCAGAATCATCACATCATGGCCTAAGAAGATCTATGAGGGAAAAGAAAAAACCAGAAAGGTATGGGTTTGACACCTCATTAGTAACTAAACATTCTATCTACATAGCACAGGACATAAACCAAGAGGAGCCATCATCATTTGAAGAGGCCAAAGCAAAAACAGAATGGAAGCATGCAATGAAGGAAGAGATTGAAGCACTTGAGGAAAACAACACTTGGGATTTGGTGCCCAAGACTTCATCCATGAAGGTAATAGGCTCAAGATGGGTCTATAAACTCAAGAAGAATTCTGATGGTTCAATTAACAGGTATAAGGCAAGGCTTGTGGCAAAAGGCTTTGCACAAACTCAGGGAATTGATTATGAGGAGACTTTCTCTCCTGTGGCAAAGATGCCTACTATTAGGGTTTTGCTTAGTATTGCCTCTTCCAAGAATTGGAAGATACTTCAACTAGATGTAAAGAATGCATTCTTGAATGGTTGGATAACAGAAGAGGTATATATGGCACAACCACCTGGGTTTGAGAATCAAGTTTATCCTGATTATGTGTGTAAACTTAACAAAGCATTGTATGGTCTCAAGCAAGCTCCAAGAGCTTGGAATTTCAGGCTTGTTTCATTCTTGCAGGACAAAGGCTTTCAACCAAGCAAGGCAGATCCTTCACTCTTTATTAAAAAGAGTAATTCCGAGGTCATCTATCTATGTGTTTATGTAGATGATATTATATTGACAGGAAATGATGCAGATGGTATGAAGAAGATCAAAGATCAGATGAGAGAAGAGTTCAAGATAAGTGATTTGGGTTCACTTACCTACTTCCTAGGTTTGGAAGTTGTCTACAAAGATCATGGTTTG
Source organism: Ceratopteris richardii (assembly GCA_020310875.1). NCBI lineage: Eukaryota > Viridiplantae > Streptophyta > Polypodiopsida > Polypodiales > Pteridaceae > Ceratopteris > Ceratopteris richardii. The sequence continues at coordinate 47,766,365 of CM035420.1, read as the reverse complement.
TTTCTCACTCAAAGAAAGTACATTAAGGACATGTTGGCAAAATTCAAGATGCAAGATTGTAAGATTGCAGGTACTCCAATGGAGGTCAATCACAAATTGAGCTCACATGAAGGTGAACTCATAGAGGACATCACATCATATCAAAGTCTAGTGGGTAGTCTCAACTATGCCACATTGACAAGAGTAGATATATGTTACAGTGTGAGTGTGCTAAGTCAATTTATGCACACACCAAGGAAACCACATATGGATGCTGCCAAAAGGATTCTAAAGTATCTCAAAGGAACCATAAATGAAGGACTTTATTATCCTTATGTATCTGATTTAGGTTTGAAGCTATTTTCTGATGCAGATTGGGCTGGCTCCAAGGAAGATAGAAGGAGCACTTCAGGTTATCTTACCTTTGCAGGTTCAAAGCTTATTTCATGGTCATCCAAGAAGCAACCCACAGTTGCTCTCTCTTCTACTGAAGCTGAATATAGAGGTCTTGCCATAGCTACACAGGAAGCTATGTGGATGAAGACATTGTTCAAAGATCTTGGATTGGAGTCTGGAACTCCAACTATTTTTGGTGACAATATGAGTTCTATTCACTTGGCTGCTAATCCTATTTTTCATGCAAGGACTAAACATATTGAAGTTCATTATCACTATGTACGAGAGAAGGTTCTAAGCAAAGAGATTCAAATATCATATGTGTCCACTCATCAACAATGTGCAGATATTCTAACCAAAGCATTGGATGGTACAAAGCTTTGCAAATTCAAGGCTATGATAGGTTTGCAGGTAATCTTGGAAGGTTGAAGACCTCAAGCATACTTGGCTTGAGGGGGAGCTGTTGGAGCAAGTCTATGACAAGCCTAAGTATTGGCTTGAGTCTCACAAAGTCTTAGAAAAAGCTTTAAAAAGAAGACTATGTAAAGTTCACTTGTGAACTACCTCTTGTAACTTTTGAAGAGTTTACTTAATGTAAAAGTAAGAGAATCTTAAGTGGTTGAGTGCACATGATCAAGAATGGAAAGAGGAGCCACGAATTCGTGATTTGTGGTAGGTAGAGAATCAAATCAATCATTGATTGATTGGAGAGTGATTGAGGGAAGTTAGCCTCCCAAACTCAACTATAAATAGATGGCAGTTTTAGTCGTGGTTAGAGAGACCTATGTGAAGACCTCCAAGAGCTGAGCTTTATGCCATATCAAGGTGTGATTACAAGGCACACATATGTATCAGTAAGTCATTGTATTGTACAAGCAATATACTTTCATTTTCATGATTATTTGAGTTCATCTTTCCATGTTCTTGTGATGTGTACTACTCACTGCCATTACTTTAGTTTTTCTCAGTCATCTTGCAGAGATTGTTTCTCTGCACTTGGTTCATCATTTTCAGTGATTTAACTTGGTAAAGTTAGATCTATAAGTCTACTATATGCTCACAAATTTGCATGTCATTTGGATGTTGGAATCTTCAGTTATGTTCATTTGAAGTCAACAGGGTATGTTCATCTTCACTTCTCTGTCAGGTACCTGACTTTTTCAGTCATCTTGTCAGAGTCATTTCTCAGTGTTTACGCATCCAAATTCAGTGCTTTCAAGCTTGTTGGATTCAACTTACTGTCTAGTATAAGCATACAAATTTGCATGATCATTGGATTCTTACATCTTGAGTTATGTTAATTTTTCTACTCACTGGTCTATTTCTGTAGTAGCCCGTGAAAATCGGGATGATGTCATCACTTGTTAAAAGTCATTCTCAGTGTGTGGTTTGTTATTTTTGATGAGATTACTCTCTAAAGTTAGCTCTTTAAGCTACCTAGCCTTCCCCAAGAGGAATTAATCTAATTGCTGCTGTGCTCAGAGAATTATGTAAAACACTGGACAGGTGTATCAACCAAGAATAGCAACTTTTTCACCTCTGAGCTAACTCCAACTTATCTGTATTGATCTATCTTTTTGAGAGTGATCTTCCAAGGTACATAGGGTGTCTAATACATCCATTGGCAAGCTATAAGGGCCCACCATCTACTCGTGGAGTTCATTTGGCTGGTGTAGAGCAAAGATTTTGCAACACCTCTTCATCTTCAACACATACCTATCCATCTCTTCACAAGAACATGCTAATGCTGATAGGGTACGCCTCCACACAGATCCTCTTCACAATAACATCTTGCATCCTTATTCTGGACGAAATTGGCCTCCATGAAATCGAGGTAAGAGCTATGTTTACTATCTGTCCATGTTGTATCCAAAGAGTTTGAACAACCCCAGCTCTTCTCAGCTTGACCTGGATGATAGACCTTGGCCTTCCTTATTGTTTAGAATGACGAGAGAGAGAAAGAGAGGGATCTACAGATGTCTTGAAAGATCCAAGGGTTCATGTATTTTTACCAAAGTCAAGGTGCAAATGAATATTGGCCCTTGGATTTCCCATCAATCATGCCGCTCACAAATAGAGTTGTTGGATGAATGCATGCAAGAATCCTGACCATTGGCTTGTCTTCTTATTATATGGATAATATAAACACCCATTTGAATTTGATGCCTTTTTTGGGAGCAATTGGATCTTGCCCACAATGCTAAGGTTGAGAGTACTCCCCCAAAATGCTAATTGCAGCTTTCGATATAGTCCATCAGATGGAGCCATCATCCAATGGTTAGTCTTTTTGCGGAGCAACAAACATCCCATTTGCGGGTCTCTATTGGATTTGAGATGCATTAGACAACAATGATTTTTGCACAAAAAATATTGTCCGCCCATGTACGATTCAGTCTCTCCATGCCCACATGCACTCATTGCTGCCATCAATCAAGAATATCCAATGGCTAGAATTTCTCTTTCTTATCCATTCAAAAAGGGAAATGTATGAAATATTATTTTATTTAGGAATACCACTAGTGGTTTATTGTGCATCCTTAACAAACCTCAAGATTAATTATAATCCCTAAAAATTACCAATCATTACAAGATACATACAAGGTTCACTTTTGCCTCCTAATGGTGATATGTTTGGTTGCACCACTATCAAAGTACAATACATCGTAGTCTACTAGAGACACACATTGCTCATGAAGAATGGGTCATAGATGCGAGCAATAGTAAATGCCTATTTTCCACTCTAAACAAGATTACGAGACTTGATTTACCTATAGATGCCTCTACATGAACCCTTCCGGCCTCTTTCTTATTTTTCTCCTTTGCAAACTCTTTATGACATGATAATTTTCCTTATAGTATGTGCAATACTATGTCTGATTTCCTATTTTTCTGATTGGCTTTGTCTTCAGCCTTTGTTTCCATCAAACATAGTAGCTCTTTGCATTCATGTTTTTTTTTGTGGGATCAAGTTTTTATCGATCTCTTTGGATGTAATCCACCTATACATATCATAAAAATAATTATAAAGAAGTTAATTAAAAACTAAGAGATATCCAATATTCATACATAGTATATATAAAAGTATCATAATTACCTTATAAGTGATCAAGATGATAGATTACATCTCGTACTCCTTTTGTTGTACATCCATCGATAACCAAAGGTAAAATATGTTTCAAAACGTTATGCGAGTCATGGGTCTTTAACCCAGATAAGGTCTTATCATCCATAGTAAACATGTTTTGAAACGATGCACCATATCATGTAGGAGTCTTAATCAATTGAATTCTATTGTTGATAGTCTGTATCTCTTTTGTTGTAAGTAACCAAGGAGCATATGCATAAGTTGTTTCTTGTCGATGTCTATCAAAAACTGGCCATAACTTTGGTTTGGATTTTTGATCTTTCAAATCATTCCTTAATGCTGTTGTATCTTTTAATCCAAGAATATGTTGCCATAGTGAATAACCAATATTTTTTAATATATGCATAGGATCAAAAAGATGACATATAACTCTTTCTAATACTCCAAAGAATACGATATTGATATGTTCTCTGCCAGTGCCAATTTTCCTTTACCTCTGTTCACATACTCATTATCTGAATCATCACTGAAGATTTTTGCTTATGGATCTATCAGAGGTCCATCTGTCCATTTTTTATACCAATCCATAAGCGTCATAGGTTTTGGATACAGACCTGCTTCAAGCTTTCTATTAAAATGTATCGCTTCTCTTTTAGATCTTAATGGATGATCATCAGGCAAGAATCGTCGATGTCGAAGATAAATATTTTTGTTGAGATTCTTACTATAGATTGATCTCAACCAATCACCACAATATGGACAAGCATTATAACCCTTAGTAGATATTCGTGCATCATGGAAAATGATAAAAATATAATTAGATTAAATCATATTTATTTACATGCATATTGAATAAAAAAGTTACATCAATACCTGAACAAACACCATATCCAAGAAAATCGTGAATAGTCCAAGCCACAATACCACAAACCGTAATATGTCTTTCATTGATGCTTTTCGATACATCAATGACATTAATACCTCTCCATAACTTTTGAAGATCGTTAATGAGAGGAGCAAGATATACATTCATATCTTTAACTTGTGTTTTGCCTGGGATTAAAAGTGAAAGAATTAAATGTTCCTTTTTAATGCTAAGATATGGCGGAAGATAGTAGTTTATGACTACCATTGGCCTTGTTGACCATTTACTAGATTTCATGGAGAATGGATTAACCCAATCCAATGCAACTCCTAACTTTAGATTCTGTGGATTTTGTGCAAATTTAGGCCATGTAGAATCAATATGGTGAAAAGCAACACTATCATGAGGAATTTTGATTATTCCATTAGTACTTCTGTGATCATGTCCCCAAGTCAAAAGCTTTGATAATTTGGGGCTTTGAAACATATGTCTAATCCTTGGAGCCAATGGAAAATGTCTCAATACCTTCTTTGGGATTTTACCTTCTTCACCCTTATATCGAGGAGATTGACATTTGGGATGTGTCAAAGAGTCTGCATATTCACGTCTATATAAAATACAATCGTTAGGACATGCATGTATACATTGATTATCTATACCAAGATTGTTGATTATCTTCTTCATTTCATCATGTGAGATAGGAAGAATATTCTGACTTGGTAAAAACTTTTCAGATAATAACCTGTAAGTTTATCAAAAAAAGATATATTAAAAAAGGTAAATAAATAAATATACATATACATGTAAGTTTTTATTCTTACTTTAGACAAGGTCAGAACAAGAACTTGAATTGAATGGACACTTTTTGTTCGCGCATCTTTTCAAAATATTAATGCATCTTTCAAAATATTCGTGCAAAATTTGATTGTTTTGGATGGTAGGATATGATTGTTTGTTTTGGAGGATATGAAGTATGCACCTTCATTGAATGATTTGTCGATTCACACATATGTTCAGTTCGAAAGTGTGAGAAGCGGATTTATAATTGTTATTCAAAGAATTTTGCACTGTTTATATGCCATACAATGGTGACCTGGATGAATAACATGCACAGAGGTTACTAAAGATAGAGCTAGATTTCTCGGGTATGCAGTAAACCCCTTGCATGTCAATGATGAGCATCTAAACTTTAGGATACAAAGTGGAAATCATGGTGACTTGAGAGGATCACTTTTATATAGCTTATTCCAAGAACTTCAGGTTTATGACATGCAAGAGGCTTACTGGATACCCTAGGAATCCTATTGCCAGTAGTCCATTATAATCAGATTGCTCTATCTTGAGTAACCTCTGTGCATGTGATTCATCCAGGTCACCATTGTATGGCCTATAAACAATGCGAAATTCTTTGAATAACAATTATAAATCTGCTTCTCACACTTTCAAACTGAACATATGTGTGAATCGACAAACAATTCAATGAAGGTACATAGTTCATATCCTCCAGAACAAACAATCGTATCCTGGCATCGAAACAATCAAATTTTTTGCGAATATTTTGAAAGATGCATTAATAGTTTTAAAAGATGTGTGGACAAAAAGTGTCCATTCAATTCAAGTTCTTGTTCTCACCTTATCTAAAGTAAGAATAAAAACTTGCATGTCTATATATATATATATATATATATATATATATATATATATATATATATATATATATATATATATATATATATATATATATATATATATATATATATATCCATATATATATATATATAAATATATAGTAGATAGAACATTATACCTTAATATTGTCGAAACAGATACATTACTCCATCCAGAACGATTTTGAAGGTTGAGAATAAGTACGCTCGCACTTAGTCGTGTCAAACGACTTCCTTCATATACATGCTTTAGACATTCCTCTCGAAGATATTTCTCATTTTTAGAAATATCAATGATCTCACTGTCATTTTGATACCAATCCTCAATAAAATTAAGTATATAACTTATTAAATATGGATAGAAAATTTTTATTCTCTCTAGCTAAAAGGTGCTCTTGGAGGTCTACGCCATCCATCATTCACTTATAGTTCATCACCAGCATGTAATGTAGTAATAGCATTGAAAACTATGTATCTTGATACATCTCTACTCATGTATGGTGATTCATGACTATTTTCACGCTCCTCAAATGTGCAATTAGTCCTTGAACTATTATGTAGCCCTGGACTACTATTTATTAAACCTACTATATTTCCATGTGTGTAAGGTCTTCCATCAATATATAATCTTTCATTTTCTGCATGTAAAATCCTTCTACTAGTAAGGGATGTTGCGTTCAAGCATATTCCATAAGTACTCATGCTTTGAACATAACGTGAAAGTCGATGCCAATCTTCCCATCCATATATAGGACCACAAAATGACATAAGAGTGACTTCAGAGTTCGGAGGCACATACAAATCCTCTACAATAATGAGACCACGACCAGCATTAGTAATAGTGGATGGAGCAATCATATACCGATTACCCCAAAAGTTGGAAACCTCTCCATCTAAAGGAAGTGGTCCTCTATTCCATCCTCCATATCTTCTTCTATCATATGTTTGTACTAAAGAACGATCACGAGCTGGCAATGGATAATCTCTAGCCATTTCATTCTCTAAACCAGGAGGTAGAGGATTTCTAGAAACCTTTGCTTGTAATTGATGAGCCGCAAGCCTATGATGTGTACAAGGTATATTCACATTATGAGAAAAATCATCATCATCATCATCATCATCATCGAGCAAGTATTCCTATATATCAACAATAATTTGATTTTATATATGGTTTTTAAATAAAATAATGACATTAATATATATAGAAAATACATACCCAAGCATTATCACATTGACTAGGTGATGGTGCATGCTCAAAAGTACCATACTCTGACTCATGTTCAATACATTCCAATCGTGGTCTTCGATACGTGCCATAACAAGAGTTACACCAACATATAATATGCTCTTCATAGTAAAATTTATCATAATTCCTATCAGAGGACACATGTGAAGTCGTTGCATGGATAGGAGGTGGTGGAGCACCCTCTGATTGATCAGAATCTGCACATAATAAGAAACATAGAAAAATATATATATCCATCAAATATATTTAAAATTAAATATTTCATATACTTACAGTATAAAGTCGTTGCACAATGAGGAGACGATGGTGGAGTTCCATCTGATTGATCAGAATCTTTAAATAATGGTATTTGATATTAGTAATTTGATTATCTACATACACAAAAAATTCACATATACATATTTACACATACACACATATTCAAATATACACATTTACACATACACACATATTCACATATACACAACTACACATTATTGTGGGATAAATGCATGTATTTTGTATGAATGAGTGTATATGCATGCATGTGTGTGTACGTATACATGTGGATATGTAGATGTGTGTTTATGTTATATGTATGTATATGTGTATATGTATACATATATGCATGCGTATCTGTTTGCATGTATATGTGTATGTGGGTATGTGTATGTGTATGTGTGTGTATATATGTGTATGTATTCTGATTTTTTTTTCTATTTGAGATTAAATTAAGAGGAGTTATTGTATGGTCGAAAAAAATAAGAGGCGAGCTAACATACCACCTGAGATGTGGCAGTTTTTTCGTAGACAGCTACGTCTTCAGGAGTCATTTCCTCAGCAGAAGGTACACAAATTAATAGTTTATATTTATAATTTTCATATAGTTTAGTAATTTTTTACATTTAATTTATGTATTTTTTTTCTTGAATAAAGAGGCTATTGCAAAGAAGAGAGTGGATTCGGGCCACACATCGCACCTAGGCCAAATGGGCCATAAAGGTTTTGTAGCTACGTTTGTAAGTATATGTGTTATTGTGACTATATTTTTTATTTTAGTTAAAATGCAAGCAACTAATGTTTTTTATTTGTTTCATTGTAGTGGAAGGATTATGGCCGATATCCTACGAAACATGAGATCGAGTATGCTACACATTTTGGATATCGGCGTTTGGGCGAGTATATGCAAGATCATCTTGATGCCTTTGTGAGTATTTTTAAATTTTATATAAATATTTTGTTTTTATGAATGGTTTAATTATTTTTTTTGTTTATGTTTGTTATATGTAATACAAGAGTATTATGGAGAGAAAAATATGGATGAGGTTGAGAGACAAAAACAGGAGGGACGATCTCAATCGTCACAACGTGATCATGATGATGAGGATGAGGAAGATCAGAATGATCATGATATTGCTGATGATGATGATTATCATGATGATGATGATTATGATTTTAGTTGATTATGACATTGGATTATATGTATTTACATTGATATATATATATATATATATATATATTTCATTTCGGTTATGTTTTAAATTGTGTGTATGGTATTAAGTAATGAAGAGTTTTGTTCTATTGATTGTTATTATTGTTTATATTAAGCATGTGTTTTAATACTTTAATTATGTATGTGTGTGTATATGTATGTATGTGCATGTGTATGAGTGTGTATATGTATGTATGTGCATGTGCATGTATAAGTGTATATGTGTGTATGAGTATGTGTATATGCATGTGTATGTATGTATGTGTATATGTATATGTATATGCATGTATATGTATAACTCTATGTGTATATGTGTGTATGTGCATGTATATGTGTATATGTAGGTATGCGCATGTGTGTGCATATGTATATGTGTTTTAATACTTTAATTATATAATTCATTCATATGTGTGTACTTAAGTGTATATGTATGTGTGTGTATATGTATGTATGTGCATGTGTATGTGTGTGTATATGTATGTATGTGCATGTGCATGTATAAGTGTATATGTGTGTATGAGTATGTGCATGTGCATGTGTATGTGTGTCTGTATATGTATACGCATGTATATGTATAACTCTATGTGTATGTGTGTGTATGTGCATGTATATGTGTATATGTAGGTATGTGCATGTGTGTGTGCATGTGTATATGTGTTTTAATACTTTAATTATATAATTCATTCATATGTGTGTACCTAAGTGTATATGTATGTGTGTGTATATGTATGTATGTGCATGTGTATGTGTGTGTATATGTATGTATGTTCATGTGCATGTATAAGTGTATATGTGTGTATCAATGTGTGCATGTTCTTGTGTATGTGTGTGTATATGTATATGCATGTTTATGTATAACTCTATGTGTATGTGTGTGTATGTGCATGTATATGTGTATATGTAGGTATATGCATGTGTGTGTGCATGTGTATTTGTGTTTTAATACTTTAATTATATAATTCATTCATATGTGTGTACCTAAGAGTATATGTATGTGTGTGTATATGTATGTATGTGCATGTGTATGTGTGTGTATATGTATGTATGTGCATGTGCATGTATAAGTGTATATGTGTGTATGAGTATGTGCATGTTCTTGTGTATGTGTGTGTATATGTATATGCATGTATATGTATGTGTGTGTATATGTATATGCATGTATATGTATATTTGTGTATATGTATATGTATATGTATATGTATATGTGTATATGTATATGCATGTGTATGTATATGCATGTGTATGTATATGCATGTGTATATGTATGAAACATGCATGTGTATGTGGATGCATTTCCATTTGCATCCATGTGCATGCATGTGAATGCGCATGCAGGTGGATGTGCATATACATGTATTTGCATATATGTTAATGTATATATATATATATATATATATATATATATATATATATATATATATATATATATATATATATATATATATATATATATATATATATATGCAATAATGCATGCATGTAAGTCTTTTTATGTGGTTGTAGGAATGTTTGTGCATATGCATGTGTATATGTGTGTATGTCTAAGTGTAGGTGCACATGTATCTATGTGTATATGTGTGTTTATGTGCATGTGTATATATGTATATGTGTGAAAGTGCATCTTCATCATGTATACGTGTATAAGTGCATAGAGAGAGAATTCAAAGAGAGAAAGATGTAGAAAGAGAGAAACAGAGACAGAGGGAGACAATAATAGAGAGCTTAGGGAAAACAACAATTTTGCATATACTTGTTTAGCTCGTAAGCGCAACACAATTGCGAACGTTGGAGAGCTCTTCGATCTGATGCATGAAAATGCGGATCGCCATATTTGATGGAAAGCCTAGATCTGCAAGAATTCTCCTTAACCAGACTACCTCACATGAAGCAAAATAAGCTACTTTGTACTATGCTTTAGTGAAGGAGAGTGCGAGAGTTGGTTGCTTCCTACTTACCCAAGTAAATATTCTTGAACCAAGTGAGAAACAATATCCAGAAACTAATATTCTAGAATCACAATCTCTATCCCAATCTGAATCACAATATCCTTGAAGTGTATCACGTGTGGTATAAAAAATACCAAAATCCAAGGTTCTTGCAATGTACCTTAGAATTCGTATTCTATCTAGTGACTCTGCATATGTTTGTTGGAAAACTTGCTTAATACTCCAACAACATAGCAAATGTCTCGTCTAGTGTTGCACACAAAAATAAGAGTTCCAACGAGCTTCCTATACTTCTTAGCATCTACATCATGCATGTTATCATCCATTGACAGCTTGTAATTTACCTCCATAGGTGTAGTTGGTTTTACAGTCCATCATTCCAAATGCCTTGAGAATTTCTTTGGCATATTTTTGTTGTGAGATGAAAATGCCATCCTTCCTCTGCCATACTTCAATTCCTAGACAAAAATGGAGTAGACCTAAGTCTCTCATTTCAAACTCTGTTCCCTAGCTGATCCGAGTTTGATTGATGAGTTCTTCATGATCTCTTGTAATGATCAAATCATCTACATATAAAATGACAACGAATAGCTTGCTATCCCTTTTCCTTACATACAACTTAACATCAGAAGTACGTCTTTCCAAACCCATATTTTTGAAAAAAATATCTATCTGTTGGTACCAAGCCTGTGGAGCTTGCTTAAGTCCATACAAAGCTTTCTTCAATGTGCAAACCTTTTTTTGGGCACCTCAAAACCTGGTGGTTGAGATACATGTACCTCCTCCTTGAGGTAACCATTCAAAAATGCAGATTTGACATCCATCAGGAAAATAGGCCATACCTTTTGTGTAGCTACTACAAGTACCATCCGAATAGTTGTCATGCGTGTTGTTGGTGCAAACGTTTCTTGAACATCAAATCCTTCGATCTATAAAAAACCATGTGCAACTAATCTTTTCTTATACTTTTCTATCCATATGATTTATATTTAGATTTCCAAATGCATTTAGTACCTATTACCTTCTTCTTTGGAACCAATTTGACTAGATCCCATGTATCATTTTTTAGTATACTACCATACTCAGACTACAAAGCCACTCTCCAACATGGATCATCAAGGGCATCTTCAATGGTGGTAGGTTCCTTTATCGAGCCCATGATATGTGCCATTAGAGCCATGCTAACAATGTGTTCTGAGGCTCTTCTTTTCTCCTCTATTCTCTTTGATCTTCGTAATCCATCTGAGAATGATTCTGGTACGTCTACATGTGGATTGTGATCAGCAAAGAGCTACTATGCCCACTTCGTTAGTTGCTTACGCTGTGTAGCTACAATTGGTTGGCTTTTTATTGAGGAAATTTCTTCATCAGATGTTTCCTCCTACTGAACTTTAACCTCTCTTTTGATAGGCATAAGGTGAGATATTTCTCCATTTGATGAGATAGTAGATGTACCTTTATCTTCTACTAAGTGTGGTCGTTCATCAAACACCACATCTCGGCTGACAAAAATCTTCCTTGCCTCAGGATCCCACAACCTCTATGCTTTAGACTCTATCCTCAGGAATGCGAACCTGGAGGCTTTTTATGAGGATATTCGTCTTGAGAATTCATGCCCTTCAATGCTTTTGCATAGCTTACATTGAGGATGTAGATTGTTTTCTTGACTGCTTTTGCCCAAAATGGATCAGGCATGTCTTGAGCCTTTAACATACAACGAGCCATTTCAACTATTGTCATGTTCCTGAGCTCAACAATGCCATTTTGTTGAGGTGTATGAGCTGTGGTAAGTTGCATTTTCACACCATGCTCCTTAGAGTAATTATTGACTTCTGTTGAAAAGAATTCACCTCCTCTACTTGTTCTAAATCTCTTCAGTTTCCTTACTGATTCATTTTCCACATACTTATGCCATATTTTAAAATTTTCAAAAGCATCAGCCTTCTCTCGAATGAAATAAACCCACATCTTTCTACTATAATCATCGACTAACAACAAAAAGTAGAAAGATCCTCCTAAAGCAGGTGTAGAAATTTTACAAGAGAGATCAGCATGTACCAACTCTAGAGGAGAATGAGATCGATTGCTGGTATCTCGTGGAAATGCCTTTCGTTGTTGCTTGCCCATCATACAAGCTTGACAAGGTTCTTGCAACTCTGAAAATGCAAGCAAATGAGCAACCATCCCTGTTCTTTGCATCTCCTTTAAAACTCCAAAACGGAGATGCCCAAATTATTGGTGCCGTAACTTGCTTACATCTTTACCTTCTGTAGCACTTAAAACACTTAGCTCATACAAGTTATCATGTCTTACACCTTTACCTACTACATTACCTGATGAATCCATGATTTTTGCACCACTCTTATTGAAGTGAACTTTGAGTCCATGATCTGTTATTCTAGAAACTGGCAACAAATTTCTTTTAAGTGTAGGTACATAGAGAACATCGGATAATATTTTCACAACACCTGGAGAAGTGACAAAAGAGATGGTTCCAGTTCCTTCTATTGGACACTTGGAGCCATTTCCCACCACTACATTGATGGATTCCCGCAGAGGCACTAAGGAACTATACCAATCCTTTTTACTGTTCATATGGCAAGAAGCTCCACTATCTAAAATCCATGGTTCATCCATAGGAGCTTGAGCAGATGCGCATACATCTTGTAGTTCCAGCTCTGTGTTGTTTGCAGACTCTTTGTTCTTCCATGATGATTTTATAGTGCCATTCCACTCATCAGACTCATCAGCTTGCTTCTCCTTCAATCCTCGATGGCATGGCCTTTCTTTTCACAATAGAATCAACTTCCTATAAGCTTTTTCTTCTTTGGCTTCTTCTTTGATCCATGACAAGATCCGTTACCTTTTGTATTTGCTGAGAATCGAGCATCACTTGTACTTTGCCAATTCTTCAACTGCATCTCTTCTTCTAAAATCATAGCACAAAACCTTTCAAATGTAAGGGGTGTTGGTCTTACTTGAGTGTTACGGCTATTACTAATCCATCATACTTTTCTAGAAGAACATGTACACATCTTCGACCCAGCTCTTTTGATCTTATAACAACACCAACTGTAGCCAATTGATCTTCAAGATGTTTTATCCATTTGATAAAATCTTTAGCCTTTTAAGAATCAGAAGGCTTTTCATTTGACAACTAATTTTCTAAATTCTATATCCTAGTGTGGGTCTTGGTCTCATATTGACAAGCCAATATGCCACAAGCCTCATGTGCTTTAGAAGTATGTTGAACTAAAGTAAGCACAAAATCACTTACACTAGTGACAATTGCACATAATGCATCAACATTCCGCCTCTTCCAAGTTCGTAGAAGATTTGGATCTGGTTGAATCATCAATCTTGAATTTTTTGGATCTTCAACTTGTATAGGCTTTGGATCTAATCCCATCCGTCCCATGAAAGTGTTAAGTACTTCATAGGAGTCCAAAATTGCAGCAATTTTGAACTTCCGGAGTGTATAGTTGCTTTCATCCAACTTCCCTTTAGTGAATGTAGGTGGGCGAATTCGCATAGGTGCAACATTAACATTAGCTGAAGCACCAAGAACAGTGTTCGATGATGAAGCAATCATGTAATCACTCTAATAATCTAGCGATATTCTAGTCTGCTAGTAGGCTAAAATAGTGATACTTCTCAAGCTATTCGAACCTTATGGCTTTGATACCAAGTAATACAATAGTTATGCAATATAACAAAGGAGCAGTAGAAGAGAAGATAACAGATATAAGAGAATCCCAACAATTTTCTACTAACAACAAGTACAAAGATGATGGCATTGTCCACCCGTGCGCTGTGAAGGTAGAGCTTAAATAGTGATCTAAATAACTCTAGATAGGGAGATACAAGGTAGAGGTATGCTGGCTCAATTCAATGTCTGAGGTAGTGCAGAAGTCATGTATATATAGGATCATGGGTGGCCTTCCGTGGATGGCTATACATGGGCGATAGAGTGTGGGCGGCCACTGCCTGCATAAATTCCATACATGGCTTAGACCGGTTGAACCGACCTAATAAATATAAATGATTTTTGACTCTGACACAGAATATTCCATTGAGTCCAACCCTGGGACTCCACCCCTGGGACCCCCCCAGCCAGGGGGCTTGCTGGCCCCCTTGGACCCCCCAGTCGAGGCTGCTCACCTTGCCCTAGACCCCACAATTGGGGACCCTAGAAAATCCCTTTCTTTACAATACCTTACATGGTCCAATATGACCTTCATCCAACATGCAAGTTGGGATTCCCATCAATTGGGTATATCCACACTTGCTTTCTCCTCATAATGGGGGCCTTACAAAATGTGCATACAATCATGAGGGGTAGACATTGATCATATACTAACAACTTTTACATATGCAACTTTAAAAACTTGATTCTCTCAATCTACAAACCATTTAATCAAATGCTTTTAGACAAATAGCTTGCCTTCCAACTTAGATTTCGAATTCTTATTTGTGTAAAAGTTTACACTCTACACTGAGATCTTATTAAGTATTTGACCATTAAGATTGCACTTGTTATAGACTAGGTCTCTCTTTACTTTTACACATATGAATATTCCTACTCCTAATTCTCTCACCTTCATTACAATTAAACTCTCAAACCTTGATCATAGATGCATCAAATATGGACTTAGATATGTACAAAAGGATTACTCAATTGGTTAAGCAGAGAAGGAGAAATTCGAGAAAAGTTGAAGCATGATTCTCATAAAGAACTATTCTCTTGAAAATACATCTCATGGATAATTCTCATACTCACACTGACTTATACATCATCTACTCATCCTATCATCATCTATGTTTTTTCTCTCCTATATGACACGTCTATATACAAGTATATAAAGGCGTATATATCAAGATGCATCACTATTACAAAGTGTATATGAGCTATTTACAAGATTAATATACATGAGTTTGCAATCCATCTCTCTTTGAACCTTCTCTTCACTTTATGCTTCATTCTTTCTCCCTTTCTCCATTATTAATTCTTCAATCCTCTTTGTTATCATCAATTTATGATTTTCTTGCTCCAAAAACTCCCCGTCAATCATCAATTGTGATTAACCAGCTCATCTTTATGCCTACCATCTCTTTAAACCTCTACAAAGTTAGCTCCATCCAAGCTCTTTGTTAACATATCTACAACTCGATCTTTTGTAGGAGCATACATGATCTCTATCTCTTTGTCAATCACCTTTTTCTCTCAGGAACTAATATTTGCTTGTGCATTTTACCTAAACCTACATGCTTTATATGCTTGATATTATTATCATTTGTAAGTTACATGTGTAGTCATGTGAACAAATCTTGTAAAAGAGTACATTTTATCTCTTGTAATTGTGAGAAAAAAAGGAAAAGAATGGCTTACCTCATCCATGATGTAAAAAGAAAATTCGTGGCTCTAACTACCTAAAACCATGAATTAGTGAGCTGAGGGAATAATTCCTAACTTTGGGGATCACTTTTAGGTGGAGCCATTCGAATTGGAATTCAAAACGCCCTCCAAGAGTAGCTATAGAAAGAGCAAGAAGGAAGAGGCAATTAGCAAGCCTTGTACGTGAACATTTCATGTCATTTTTAGAGATTGTAGAGCTTACTCCATAGCTCTATCATTCTACTCCCACTGTGCAAATATTCATTGCCAATGTGGTTGTAATCATATGTGAATCTATACATTCATCATTCTCTACTTCTCTATTTTGTTCTGTGTTGTACTCAGAGTAGTAACTTCAGAAGCTCGTAACTCGAGTTATACTCATCCATTTTCAGTGTTTGAACATGCGTTGGAGAGCTCACAATGTAACTTTTGCATATAAATTTTCATGGTCATTGGATTTGTAGTATGGGAGACATCTCCATTTTACTGCTCACTAGTCTGTCTCTGTAGAGCCCCGAGAATGGCAAGCATGTTCCAGATTTTGTTAAACCTTGTTCTTAGTTCTTAGTTGATCCTTTGAAGTGTTTTAAATTGGATTAACAATCTTGCTAAGTCTATTTGCTGTGCCCAAAATAAATTTATCTAATTTCTACCAGGTTGATAGCACTATTCATTTGTTCCAGCAGGTGTATGTACATAAGTAGCAAGTTTTGGAAGCTAGTCATCTTGCAACTAGTCTGTCTTGAGTGAAACTTTTGAGATACATATTCCAAAGTACTTGGCTAATATTCTAGTGGATTTAGGAAGCTCAAAGGGTCTACTAATCAACTCTAAAGTCTCATTGGAATAGTTTGAAGCTGGTTGTAGCAGCACCAACTTATCTTCGGATTGCATCCACCATCTCTCTTCACAATGGTATGAGAGCGTAGTCAAGCAACCTAGGAGATGGATTTCCATCAATAGTTGACAAATTGGATCAGAACAACTACCTAGCATGGTCTCTAAGGATGGAGGCTTACCTTCAAGGGAGGAATCTATATGGATTCATCTCTCGAGATGAAGCAATGCCAACCATGAATAACACATGGCAACCATCACATGAAGAAGTGGAAGGAATTTTGAATTGGTGTTCGAAGCATGCACTTGCAAGGTCCTATATTCTAAACTCAATCTCTGATTTTCTTTTACCTCATGTCAAGGGATAATCCATCAAGAGAGACCTGGAATGCACTTGCTTCTTTCTTCTCTTCCAACACTCGAGCAAGGAAGAACCAATTGTGGATGGAGTTCACAACAATGAAGAAAAGCCCGAAGCAAAGTATGACTGATTATGTCACAAAGCTGAAGGAGATTTTGGACCAACTTGGAAGCATTGGAGACGTAATTGAAGAGGAAAAAATCATTAGACAAATCATAAATGGAATCAAAGCAGATGACAAGTGGGAGTCATTCACAACAACCATGGATTTGTACATGGATATGCATGTACACGACCTCAATACACTCATGGGCCAACTATTCACTCATGAAGCAAAGATTTGCAAAGTTGGTGAGTCCTCAAGAGGTAATCAAACTTATGCCTTACATTCTTATAAAGCTAAGGTCAAGGACAAGTCAAAGAATAGGAAGAATGAGGATGCAAACTTTGCAGGTAGAGGAAGAGCTAGAGGAAGAGGTAGAGGTGGAAAGCAAGGCATGGGGAGATTCCAATCATCTCAACCTTGCAATATATGTGGCTTATCTAATCATACTACTGAAGAATGTCTCTGGAACCCGAGGAGCTCAAGAGGAAGATTCAATAGAGGTGGCTATGGATCAAATAGAGGGAGATACAATGGAGGCCACAATAATAACTACTACAACAACAATTACAACAACAACTATCAAAGTGGCCATAGAGGAAGAAGAGACTACAATAACTATGCAAAGGACCAAAGTCAAGAAGATTCATTATTGATTATGAATCTATCAGTGAAGAAGGGTAAGGATGATGATGACATCTTTTACATTGATTTGGGATGCTCAAATCACGTAGCAGGAAATGTGGCGTTACTTTTGGATTTGGAAGATCCTCATAACAAGCATGAAGTGCCAATAGGAGATGACACAAAGCACTCAATGGAGAAGATAGGTAATGTGAAGACATCGAATGGGAATATGAACCTCTTAAGCAAAGTCTTTATGTTCCTACAATTACCAAAAATTTAATAAGTGTTGGGCAGATTGTTAAAAAAGGATTGCAAGTTAGATTCAACATATTTGGAGCATATGATGAAGACCCAAGGCAAGGCTTTAGAAGGATTGCCAAAGGAGAAAAGACAGGATGGCTTTTCACTTTTGAAGTGGAAGATACAAAGAACGTAGCTTTGTTTAGCTTTGGATCTCAAACTCTAACAAAGTTGGAGATATGGCACAAAAGGCTTGCTCACATTGGTGAGAGGCGCTCAAACAAACTTGTAGGGACCAAAGTGTACTTGGTTTGCCTAATATCACAAGGCAACACATGATTTATAAGTGTGAAGCTTGTCAACTCGGCAAGGCTCATAGACAACCTTTCAATAAGAAGGGATATGTGTATCAAAATCCTTTGGATCTAGTGCACACATATGTGTGGGGTCCAAGAAAGGAGCCATCTATATCAGGCTCAAGATATTATGTGTCTTTCATAGATGATTGTAGCAGGTGGACCATTCTATTTTTCATGAAGCACAAGGATGAAGTGTTTAATTTCTTAAAGAAGTATGTTGCTCTTGTTGAAAACCAAACAAGTAGGACTTTGAAAAGACTTAGATCAGATGGTGGAGGAGAATACTTCTCTTCTAAATTTGATGCCTTCTTGCATGAAAGAGGCATTAAAAGGTAAGTCAGTACAAGGTATACACCCAAACTCAATGGTGTAGCAAAGAGGAGAAACAGCGCTATCATTGAAGCTGCAAGGTCCATCCACAATGAAAAGGGATTCCCAAACTACCTATGGGCATAGGCTGTGTCTAAAGCCACATATCATGGAACCAATCCATATTAAGTATGGAACGCAAGAATACCTAGTCTAGAGCATTGTAAAATCTTTGGATGCTTAGCCTATGCTCACATTTCTTCTCAAGTAAGAGGGAAATTGCATCCCAAGGTAGAGAAGTGCATATTTATTGGTTATGATCAAAACCAAAAAGGATATAGATTGTACAATCCAACCAATGAAGGATTTTCTGTGAGTAGAGATGTAATTTTTGATGAGAACAAATCATGGTTTGATGATGATAGGAAAGTGAAGCTGCCTTATGACTTGGATGAAGATTTTCCATCACTTCAACAAAAGGAGCCAAAGCAAATGGAAGAAAGTGATTCAGAGACTGACCTAGAAGACTTGGAAAGACTAAAGCTATGGAAGAGCAAAGGTAAAGCAAAGATGCAGGATGCTTCATATGGACCCCAGAGCTCACATCAACCACTTTGAAGGTCTTCAAGGGAGAAGAAGAAACCAAAGAGGTTTAGTTATGATACTTCTTTGGTCACCAAGCACTCAATCTACATTGCAAAGAATTCAACCAATGAAGAACCTACCACATTTGAAGAAGCATAAAGCAAGAAAGATTGGAGAGATGCAATGGATGAAGAAATGGAAGCCTTGAAGGAAAATGACACTTGGGAGCTTGTACTTAACAAGCCATCTATGAAGGTAATTGGATCTCGATGGATATACAAAATCAAGAGGAATCGAGATGGAAATATAAATAGACACAAAGCAAGGTTAGTTGCTAAAGGGTTTGCTCAAACCCATGGTATTTATTATGAGGAGACTTTCTCTCCTCTTGCAAAAATGCCTTTAGTTAGGATTCTCATTAGTCTTGCTGCATCTAGAAATTGGAAGCTCTATCAACTTGATGTAAAGAATGCTTTCTTGAATGGATGGATTTCTAAGGAAGTCTATATGGCACAACCTCCTAGATATGAGGATGTACATCATCCCAACTATGTATGAAAGTTAAAGAAAGCCTTGTATGGATTGAAGCAAGCTCCAAGAGCTTGGAATTTCAGATTGGTGACTTATTTGTAGGAACAAGGATTCAAAGCTAGCAAGGCAGATACCTCTTTGTTCATAAAGAGGAATGGATCTAAAGTGATCTATTTATGTGTGTATGTTGATGATATTATTATCACAGGTAATGATCTTGAAAGAATCAAATAGATAAAGACTCAAATGAAGGAGGAGTTCAAAATAAGTGACCTTGGATCACTCACTTATTTTCTTGGATTGGAGTTGATCTACAGAGATTCAGGTATATACATAACACAAAGGAAGTATGTGCATGACATGCTCCTCAAGTTCAAGATGGAAAATACCAAGTGTGCAGGTACACCTATGGAGCAAAATTAGAAGCTTAGTGCTTATGAAGGAGAGCCAATTGAAGACATCACAAGCTATCAAATCTTGGTTGGAAGATTGAACTATGCAACACTCACAAGGGTGGATATATGTTATTGTGTTAGCATATTGAGTTAGTTTATGCATAAGCCAAGAAGACCACATATGGAAGCGGCCAAGAGAGTCCTCAACTACCTGAAGGGGACCATGAAGGAAGGTTTGTTTTATTCATTTACTTCATATATTGAGCTAAAAGTCTACTGAGATGTGGATTGGGCTGGATCTAGAGATGATAGAAGAAGCACATCCAAGAAGCAACCAATGGTGGCATTATCTTATAATGAAGCCGAATATACAGGTTTGGCTAATGCAACTCAAGGAATCATGTGGTTAAAGTCTTTGCACACAGATCTTGGACTTTATTCTTCAACACCTCACATTTTTGGTGACAACACAAGCTCCCTACATCTTGTAGCTAATCCGGTATGCCATGCTAGAACCAAGCATATTGAAGTCCACTACGATTATGTAAGGGAGAAGCTAATGAGAAAGGAGATTCAAATATCCTATGTCTCTACAGATATGCAATGTGGAGACATGTTCACTAAACCTCTTGCTGGTACAAAGTTAAGTAGATTCAAGTTGATGATTGGCTGGCACGAAATCAAGGACAATTGAAGATATATTTGGAGGACAAGCATGCTAGGCTTGAGGGGGAGCTGTTGGTGCACTTTACCCAAGCCTACATGCTTCATATGCTTGATATTATGATAATTGTAAGTCACATGTGTAGTCATGTGAACACCTCTTGTAAAAGAGTACATTTTATCTCTTGTAATTGTGAAAAAAAAGGAAAAGAATGGCTTACCTCATCCATGATTTAAAAAGAAAACTCATGGTTCTAACTAGAATTAGTTAGCTGAGGGAATAATTCCTAACTTTGGGGATCAGGTTTAGGTGGAGCCATTAGAATTCGAATTCAAAACTCCCTCCAAGAGTAGCTATAAAGAGAGCAACAAGGAAGAGGCAATTAGCAAGCCTTGTACATGACCAATTCATGTCATTTTGTAGAGATTGAAGAGCTTACTCCATAGCTCTATCATTCTACTCCAATTGTGCAATTATTCATTGCCAATGTTGTTGTAATCATATGTGAATTTATATATTTATCATTCTCTACTTCTCTGTTCTGTTCTCTGCTATACTCACTCAGAGTAGTACCTTGAGAAGCTCATAACTCTAGCCATAAACATTCATTTTCAGTGTTTCAATGTGCGTTGGATAGATCTCAACATGTACTTGCGGCATAGGAATTTGCATCCTCATTTGATTTGCAATCTGGGAGAAATGTCAATTTTACTGCTCACTGGGCTATCTCTACAGAGCCCCAAGAATGATGGGCATGTTCCATATTATGTTAAAAGTTGTTCTCAGTCCTCAGTTGATCATTTGACGTGTTTTAACTTGGATTAGCAATCTTTCTACATCTATTGGCTATGCCCAAAAGGAATTTATCTTATTCGTACCAAGTTGAGAGCACTGTTCATTTGTTCGAGCATGTGTATGTACAAAAATAACAAGTTTTGGAAGCTAGTAATCTTGCAACTAGTCTATCCTGAGTGAAACTTTTGAGATACATGTTCCAAAGTACTTAACTGATATTTTGGTGGATTTAGGAAGCTCAAAGGGTCTACTAATCAACTCTTAAGTCTCAATTGGCTTGTGTGAAGCAGGTTGTAGCAGCACCAACTCATCTTTGGATTGCATCCACCATCTGTAGCTGAGTGATGAGTAGGACCTCCTTTAATGTCAATCCGGGAAGACGTGAGGATGGTATGAAGACCTCGAGCAAGTGGAGGCACAAGTGCGTGAGTGAGAAGCACACAAACATGCACACACATACACACACACGCGCACACACGGCAAGACAAAGAGTGAGAAGCAATGGAGTTCTTGGATTACTTTCAAAAAGCTCCTACAAGTTCATTTCAATTACAATCTAGCCCCAAAAATGATCTCTCTAGCTCTTTTTATAGTTTTTGTCTAGGTTTTGGCCTTGTCCATACCTAGTGTCCAGCCTAGTTAAAAATTAGGTTCTCTACCCTATTTGGAGGTTCAAACGAAGTCTAAAAAATGTGAAAACTGACAGGTAGGTACTTCTAAAGCTCCTCAAGCTCAAGGAATCCTTGGCTTGCACAAAGTGGAGCTACAAAAATATGAAGTGGTATTTACAATGGTTTTTAGTGATGAAAATCACTATTGGTGTAGGGATTTCTTCTAACATTTTGACATACATTTCCTAGAGCTCCCTACTTGCTCCTTCTCCTTATGTGTCCACCTCTCTTATATGCATTAGTGTCTTGAAAAAATATTGGCCTACTTGTCAGGTCGTCGTTGACTGCTCTGTCTGCTTGTACTTTCACTTCTCTCCGACTCCCTTCTTAAGCTTCCTTGCCTAGTGAGCCCTTCAGTTCCAACACCCCCCCTCTCTCGCGTCTGTCGTCCCTGACAGACCCTTGTTGGGTGGTTCGTTGGATGTAGTACTCCACAACGTCTTGTGCTAAGTGATGTTCTGCAATCCGCAACCCTTTGGCCAAGTCCGTGAGTAAAGCATCCCAATCTACAGGCCCAGGAACCTCTGGATGTGGTATACGTAACTTTTCTGAATGAAGAGCTTGTTCCACACCGCAAACAACTGCAATAAATGTGATGGTCTGGGACAGAATATCTCTGAATGATATTCCCAGAATCCTGTGACAAACATTTCTTCAAACGTCTGTTTGAAGCAGGCTGGTAGATACTTGATGCGCGCGTGCCATGCATATACAACATTAATAGATGGTGTTGCACTCATGTCGTAGACGAGGTCCTGATTTCCTTCATTAAATCCAAGGGCTGACGGATGAGATTCCTTGACATTTTTGAAAGTCCTGAATGTGACCAACATGAGCTCAAAAATTTTCAAGCACATTTGGGCCATGACGTCAGGCACATTTTTAAACCTGACCCCCCAATGCCGAATCGTCGAGATCATGTAGCCTATGGTAGGTTGCCCTTTGGGTGGTGCTAAGTAAACATAATTGAGCCATTTCTCACATCCTTTGTTTGTGAGCACCGTTTTTGTGTATTCTGGCTATGACCTTCTTCGAAACACAGGGCAGTAGCATGGGTTGTATTTGATGTACAAGGGCATGTTATTCCATGTTCTGACCATTTCTGGGTAGGTTTCCAGTAGACGAATCCTCCACATCGGTTGATGAATATTGCCCTGCTTGGCACTCGCTGGGATGTCTTCCTGTGCAAACTGTGTAGCCGAGGTTGGTTCTTTTGATGTGTGGCTCTTGATTTCCGCATTGTAATCCGCCATTAGGACACAGAAAGGAACATACAAATCATTGGATGTGCCAATCCACCTATGATGGGAGAGATTCCTAAAGTAATCCGATTTTATGACTACTTCTTCCAAGCGTGACATAGATGCTATCTGAACTGCCACTCTATCATCATGGGTTGTGACCACTTTCTCTAACCTCTGCATCCATTCAGGAGCCTCTATTTCAATGGTGTCCATGCCCTCGTCTGTTTGCTTGCCCCCTGGTGCAGGCATGGGAACATACGGGTCTTCGAAAGTTTCCTCTATCTCGATTGGCACTAGATCTTGAGGCTCGGGCTCGACAAGGGGAGAGGGTTGACGTTCGTATTGCATGACTTTGCGGCGTAATTCTTCGAGTTCTGCTCTAAGTTTTATGACTTCTTTGGATGTGTCGTCTGTGGCTGTGGCTTTGCTTGGTGACTCCTGCTGAGTTGCCAGTTACTTAAGTAGATCATCCCTTTCTCGTTCTAGCGCTGCATGGGCCTCCAGGAGTTCGGCATGGGTTTCTAACATAGTTTTCATATTCTCTAAGGGAATGGCCTTGAATTTTTCTTGGTCGATTTCCTGCAGGGAACCTTCCATGGCTGCTTCCAAGTTCTCTTCATTCTGTTTCTGCAGCCGTTTATTCTCTTCGAGAGCTGTAGACATGTGTTTTTGTAGGAGGGCTAGGTTGCATCTAAGTTTGAGATTCTCCATTATCTGGGAGTGTAGCAATTCATCCATATGTTGTCTTTCCTCTGCATCTGCCTGGGGTGGATTGGCTACTAATTGTTCACGTTGTTCTTGTAAAGTGGCATGTTGTTGTTGTTGTAGTAGCCGCTTTTCCCTTTCGAGATCAATGAATCGGAGTTGAAGTTCTTCATGGCTTCGAAAGAGTCGTGTGTGTTGGTTATCAAGATGTTGGTAGTGCTGTTGTAGTTGCGACATACACTGATACATATTATTAAATACATTATTGATAGGGGTGGATGCTGGTAGGGTGTTGAATGCAGAGGGGAAGGGAAAGGAGAAGGGGAATGGAAGTGTGGATGTGGTGCTGGAAAATGGTGAAGTGGGAGGTGGGGGAATGGGAGATGGTGGATGCATGGGGGGAGGGAGAGGCGCGGAGGTGGGTGAGATGTCCATAAGATCAACGGTGGATGCAGTAGTGGGAGTGATTGTGAATAGTGGAATTGTGGGTGCGGTGATAGTGGTGAAAGTGTACAGTGGTGTGTGCAATTGTGAATACGAACTGCCCGGAAGTGTGATCGGGGGGTTGAGATCTTCTGTGGTAGTAGTTAGAACTACTGTTTCAGTGGTCGTATGGACAAACGAAGTGGAGATAGGGTGTGTGGGTTGTGTGGGTTGAGTGACGGTCTGTGCTTGGGTATGGGTAGTGGACTCGGAGGCGGTGACAGTAGTGGTTACACTGGTTGTGGGAGATGAATGTGGTGGAGATGGAGGCAGGGGTGGCAACGGGGGTGACGAAGGTGCACTTGATACAT
>CM035420.1:47566092-47738592 GCA_020310875.1 Ceratopteris richardii | reverse complement strand
CCTTAACAAACCTCAAGATTAATTATAATCCCTAAAAATTACCAATCATTACAAGATACATACAAGGTTCACTTTTGCCTCCTAATGGTGATATGTTTGGTTGCACCACTATCAAAGTACAATACATCGTAGTCTACTAGAGACACACATTGCTCATGAAGAATGGGTCATAGATGCGAGCAATAGTAAATGCCTATTTTCCACTCTAAACAAGATTACGAGACTTGATTTACCTATAGATGCCTCTACATGAACCCTTTCGGCCTCTTTCTTATTTTTCTCCTTTGCAAACTCTTTATGACATGATAATTTTCCTTATAGTATGTGCAATACTATGTCTGATTTCCTATTTTTTTGATTGGCTTTGTCTTCAGCCTTTGTTTCCATCAAACATAGTAGCTCTTTGCATTCATGTTTTTTTTTTGTGGGATCAAGTTTTTATCGATCTCTTTGGATGTAATCCACCTATACATATCATAAAAATAATTATAAAGAAGTTAATTAAAAACTAAGAGATATCCAATATTCATACATAGTATATATAAAAGTATCATAATTACCTTATAAGTGATCAAGATGATAGATTACATCTCGTACTCCTTTTGTTGTACATCCATCGATAACCAAAGGTAAAATATGTTTCAAAACGTTATGCCAGTCATGGGTCTTTAACCCAGATAAGGTCTTATCATCCATAGTAAACATGTTTTGAAACAATGCACCATATCATGTAGGAGTCTTAATCAATTGAATTCTATTGTTGATAGTCTGTATCTCTTTTGTTGTAAGTAACCAAGGAGCATATGCATAAGTTGTTTCTTGTTGATGTCTATCAAAAACTGGCCATAACTTTGGTTTGGATTTTTGATCTTTCAAATCATTCCTTAATGCTGTTGTATCTTTTAATCCAAGAATATGTTGCCATTTTGAATAACCAATATTTTTTTATATATGCATAGGATCAAGAAGATGACATATAACTCTTTCTAATACTCCAAAGAATACGATATTGATATGTTCTCTGCCAGTGCCAATTTTCCTTTACCTCTGTTCACATACTCATTATCTGAATCATCACTGAAGATTTTTGCTTATGGATCTATCAGAGGTCCATCTGTCCATTTTTTATACCAATCCATAGGCGTCATAGGTTTTGGATACAGACATGTCCCCAAGTCAAAAGCTTTGATAATTTGGGGCTTTGAAACATATGTCTAATCCTTGGAGCCAATGGAAAATGTCTCAATACCTTCTTTGGGATTTTACCTTCTTCACCCTTATATCGAGGAGATTGACATTTGGGACGTGTCAAAGAGTGTGCATATTCACGTCTATATAAAATACAATCGTTAGGACATGCATGTATACATTGATTATCTATACCAAGATTGTTGATTATCTTCTTCATTTCATCATGTGAGATAGGAAGAATATTCTGACTTGGTAAAAACTTTTCAGATAATAACTTGTAAGTTTATCAAAAAAAGATATATTAAAAAAGGTAAATAAGTAAATATACATATACATGTAAGTTTTTATTCTTACTTTAGACAAGGTCAGAACAAGAACTTGAATTGAATGGACACTTTTTGTTCGCGCATCTTTTCAAAATATTAATGCATCTTTCAAAATATTCGTGCAAAGTTTGATTGTTTTGGATGGTAGGATATGATTGTTTGTTTTGGAGGATATGAAGTATGCACCTTCATTGAATGAATTGTCTATTCACACATATGTTCAGTTCGAAAGTGTGAGAAGCGGATTTATAATTGTTATTCAAAGAATTTGGCACTGTTTATATGCCATACAATGGTGACCTGGATGAATAACATGCACAGAGGTTACTAAAGATAGAGCTAGATTTCTCGGGTATGCAGTAAACCCCTTGCATGTCAATGATGAGCATCTGAACTTTAGGATACAAAGTGGAAATCATGGTGACTTGAGAGGATCACTTTTATATAGCTTATTCCAAGAACTTTAGGTTTATGACATGCAAGAGGCTTACTGGATACCCTAGGAATCCTATTGCCACTAGTCCATTATAATCAGATTGCTCTATCTTGAGTAACCTCTGTGCATGTGATTCATCCAGGTCACCATTGTATGGCCTATAAACAATGCGAAATTCTTTGAATAACAATTATAAATCTGCTTCTCACACTTTCAAACTGAACATATGTGTGAATCGACAAACAATTCAATGAAGGTACATAGTTCATATCCTCCAGAACAAACAATCGTATCCTGGCATCGAAACAATCAAATTCTTTGTGAATATTTTGAAAGATGCATTAATAGTTTTAAAAGATGTGTGGACAAAAAGTGTCCATTCAATTCAAGTTCTTGTTCTCACCTTATCTAAAGTAAGAATAAAAACCTGCATGTCTATATATATATATATATATATATATATATATATATATATATATATATATATATATATATATATAAATATATAGTAGATAGAACATTATACCTTAATAATGTCGAAACAGATACATTACTCCATCCAGAACGATTTTGAAGGTTGAGAATAAGTACGCTCGCACTTAGTCGTGTCAAACGACTTCCTTCATATACATGCTTTAGACATTCCTCTCGAAGATATTTCTCATTTTTAGAAATATCAATGATCTCACTGTCATTTTGATACCAATCCTCAATAAAATTAAGTATATAAATTATTAAATATGGATAGAAAATTTTTATTCTCTCTAGCTAAAAGGTCTCTTGGAGGTCTACGCCATCCATCATTCACTTATAGTTCATCACCAGCATGTAATGTAGTAATAGCATTGAAAACTATGTATCTTGATACATCTCTACTCATGTATGGTGATTCATGACTATTTTCACGCTCCTCAAATGTGGAATTAGTCCTTGAACTATTATGTAGCCCTGGACTACTATTTATTAAACCTACTATATTTCCATGTGTGTAAGGTCTTCCATCAATATATAATCTTTCATTTTCTGCATGTAAAATCCTTCTACTAGTAAGGGATGTTGCGTTCAAGCATATTCCATAAGTACTCATGCTTTGAACATAACGTGAAAGTCGATGCCAATGTCCCCATCCATATATAGGACCACAAAATGACATAAGAGTGACTTCAGAGTTCGGAGGCACATACAAATCCTCTACAATAAAGAGACCACGACCACCATTAGTAATAGTGGATGGAGCAATCATATACCGATTACCCCAAAAGTTGGAAACCTCTCCATCTAAAGGAAGTGGTCCTCTATTCCATCCTCCATATCTTCTTCTATCATATGTTTGTACTAAAGAACGATCACGAGCTGGCAATGGATAATCTCTAGCCATTTCATTCTCTAAACCAGGAGGTAGAGGATTTCTAGAAACCTTTGCTTGTAATTGATGAACCGCAAGTCTATGATGTGTACGAGGTATATTCACATTATGAGAAAAATCATCATCATCATCATCATCATCATCGAGCAAGTATTCCTATATATCAACAATAATTTGATTTTATATATGGTTTTTAAATAAAATAATGACATTTATATATATAGAAAATACATACCCAAGCATTATCACATTGACTAGGTGATGGTGCATGCTCAAAAGTACCATACTCTGACTCATGTTCAATACATTCCAATCGTGGTCTTCGATACGTGCCATAACAAGAGTTAC
Source organism: Ceratopteris richardii (assembly GCA_020310875.1). Taxonomy (NCBI): domain Eukaryota; kingdom Viridiplantae; phylum Streptophyta; class Polypodiopsida; order Polypodiales; family Pteridaceae; genus Ceratopteris; species Ceratopteris richardii. The sequence goes on along the minus strand of CM035420.1, from coordinate 47,734,925 downwards.
ACCAACATATAATATGCTCTTCATAGTAAAATTTATCATAATTCCTATCAGAGGACACATGTGAAGTCGTTGCATGGATAGGAGGTGGTGGAGCACCCTCTGATTGATCAGAATCTGCACATAATAAGAAACATAAAAAAAAATATATATCCATCAAATATATTTAAAATTAAATATTTCATATACTTACAGTATAAAGTCGTTGCACAATGAGGACACGATGGTGGAGTTCCATCTGATTGATCAGAATCTTTAAATAATGGTATTTGATATTAGTAATTTGATTATCTACATACACTAAAAATTCACATATATATATATTTACACATACACACATATTCAAATATACACATTTACACATACACACACATTCACATATACACAACTACACATTATTGTGGGATAAATGCATGTATTTTGTATGAATGAGTGTATATGCATGCATGTGTGTGTACGTATACATGTGGATATGTAGATGTGTGTTTATGTTATATGTATGTATATGTGTATATGTATACATATATGCATGCGTATATGTTTGCATGTATATGTGTATGTGGGTATGTGTATGTGTATGTGTGTGTATATATGTGTATGTATTCTGATTTTTTTTCTATTTGAGATTAAATTAACAAGAGTTATTGTATGGTCGAAAAAAATAAGAGGCAAGCTAACATACCACCTGAGATGTGGCAGTTTTTTCGTAGACAGCTACGTCTTCAGGAGTCATTTCCTCAGCAGAAGGTACACAAATTAATAGTTTATATTTATAATTTTCATATAGTTTAGTAATTTTTTACATTTAATTTATGTTATTTTTTTCTTGAATAAAGAGGCTATTGCAAAGAAGAGAGTGGATTCGGGCCACACATCGCACCTAGGCCAAATGGGCCATAAAGGTTTTGTAGCTACGTTTGTAAGTATATGTGTTATTGTGACTATATTTTTTATTTTAGTTAAAATGCAAGCAACTAATGTTTTTTATTTGTTTCATTGTAGTGGAAGGATTATGGCCGATATCCTACGAAACATGAGATCGAGTATGCTACACATTTTGGATATCGGCGTTTGGGCGAGTATATGCAAGATCATCTTGATGCCTTTGTGAGTATTTTTAAATTTTATATAAATATTTTGTTTTTATGAATGGTTTAATTATTATTTTTATTTATGTTTGTTATATGTAATACAGGAGTATTATGGAGAGAAAAATATGGATGAGGTGGAGAGACAAAAACAGGAGGGACGATCTCAATCGTCACAACGTGATCATGATGATGAGGATGAGGAAGATCAGAATGATCATGATATTGCTGATGATGATGATGATTATGATTTTAGTTGATTATGACATTGGATTATATGTATTTACATTGATATATATATATATATATATATATATATATATATATATATATATATATATATATATATATATATATATATATATATATATATATATATATATATATATATATATATATATATATATATATATATATATATATATTTCATTTCGGTTATGTTTTGAATTGTGTGTATGGTATTAAGTAATGAAGAGTTTTGTTCTATTGATTGTTATTATTGTTTATATTAAGCATGTGTTTTAATACTTTAATTATGTCTGTGTGTGTATATGTATGTATGTGCATGTGTATGTGTGTGTATATGTATGTATGTGCATGTGCATGTATAAGTGTATATGTGTGTATGAGTATGTGTATATGCATGTGTATGTATGTATGTGTATATGTATATGTATATGCATGTATATGTATAACTCTATGTGTATATGTGTGTATGTGCATGTATATGTGTATATGTAGGTATGCGCATGTGTGTGCATATGTATATGTGTTTTAATACTTTAATTATATAATTCATTCATATGTGTGTACTTAAGTGTATATGTATGTGTGTGTATATGTATGTATGTGCATGTGTATGTGTGTGTATATGTATGTATGTGCATGTGCATGTATAAGTGTATATGTGTGTATGAGTATGTGCATGTGCATGTGTATGTGTGTCTGTATATGTATACGCATGTATATGTATAACTCTATGTGTATGTGTGTGTATGTGCATGTATATGTGTATATGTAGGTATGTGCATGTGTGTGTGCATGTGTGTGTGCATGTGTATATGTGTTTTAATACTTTAATTATATAATTCATTTATATGTGTGTACCTAAGTGTATATGTATGTGTGTGTATATGTATGTATGTGCATGTGTATGTGTGTGTATATGTATGTATGTTCATGTGCATGTATAAGTGTATATGTGTGTATCAATGTGTGCATGTTCTTGTGTATGTGTGTGTATATGTATATGCATGTTTATGTATAACTCTATGTGTATGTGTGTGTATGTGCATGTATATGTGTATATGTAGGTATATGCATGTGTGTGTGCATGTGTATTTGTGTTTTAATACTTTAATTATATAATTCATTCATATGTGTGTACCTAAGAGTATATGTATGTGTGTGTATATGTATGTATGTGCATGTGTATGTGTGTGTATATGTATGTATGTGCATGTGCATGTATAAGTGTATATGTGTGTATGAGTATGTGCATGTTCTTGTGTATGTGTGTGTATATGTATATGCATGTATATGTATGTGTGTGTATATGTATATGCATGTATATGTATATTTGTGTATATGTATATGTATATGTATATGTATATGTGTATATGTATATGCATGTGTATGTATATGCATGTGTATATGTATGAAACATGCATGTGTATGTGGATGCATTTCCATTTGCATCCATGTGCATGCATGTGAATGCGCATGCAGGTGGATGTGCATATACATGTATTTGCATATATGTTAATGTGTGTATGTGTGTGTGTATATATATATATATATATATATATATATATATATATATATATATATATATATATATATATATATATATATATATATATATATATATATATATATATATATATATATATATATGCATGCATGTAAGTCTTTTTATGTGGTTGTAGGAATGTTTGTGCATATGCATGTGTATATGTGTGTATGTCTAAGTGTACGTGCACATGTATCTGTGTGTATATGTGTGTTTATGTGCATGTGTATATATGTATATGTGTGAAAGTGCATCTTCATCATGTATACGTGTATAAGTGCATAGCAATAAGTGTGAGTATGCTATGTAATGAAAATAGCACAATTCTAATGATCTACAAAGAATAGAAATTGTACTTACAATTGTTCGCCATACTTTCTGCTTGGTTAGCTTCTTGAATAACTTGCAATAAAGAGAGAAAGAAAAGAGAGAGAGAGAGAGAGAGAGAGAGAGAGAGAGAGAGAGAGAGAGAGAGAGAGAGAGAGATCTAGAGAGAGAGAGAATTCAAAGAGAGAAAGATGTAGAAAGAGAGAAACAGAGACAGAGGGAGACAATAATAGAGAGCTTAGGGAAAACAACAATTTTGCATATACTTGTTTAGCTCGTAAGCGCAACACAATTGCGAACGTTGGAGAGCTCTTCGATTTGATGCATGAAAATGCGGATCACAGAGCCTCCAACGTTTTAATTTTTGTCCGTCAACAGACCCTCGTGTAAGCAATTCTATTCGTCGTCGTATAAGCGACATCTTTTAGTGTTGCTTATGCGACGGTAATCATCGTCACCTATGCGATGCAAAAAAGCATCACTTATGCGACGTATTTAAATAGTGTCATTTTAACGACGTTGTATGGGAATGTCGCAATCGTGTTGCGTCACAAGTCACAAAAACCGTCGTGTTATGTGTTGTTTAATCGACGGTCCACGCGCGACGCTAATTACGACGCATGTTGTAATTTTATAGTGACAAAAGTATGTCACCTTAACTGTCGCTATACCCCTGTATTCCTTGTAGTGTAAAGAGATGAAGAATGAAACTTTTGCATGACTTCCAAATAGGGTACTTCTATTCCTCATGTGCAAGAAAGACAAGTAAGAGATCATGATATTGTCTCACTTTCACTTCCAGTTTCCACAACGTAGGTCTTCCCTTTGCTTCTTGAGTTCTTCTTTTGGCATTGTTGGGTAATATGTCCATTTCATCCACACTTTAAACACTTCATGAGCTTGTGGATTTGCATCATGAATCATCAATCAACATAAAAAGGTGGGCTTTATGACCATGAAAGGTTCATAGATTTGTGTCTCCAAAAATTTCTTATCTTCTTCTTGGAAAGAATGAATAACATTTTTTAGAGATGGAGATCGACCATTCTCTTTTAGTACCAAAACATGATGATTATATCTTGAGGAAAATGCTCTTAAAAGGATAAAAACTATGTATTCTTCTTCAACATTGCATCCAATAGATGTTAGTTAAGTGAAAATACTCTTTCATTTGTGGATGATGCTAGGAAGTTTGTCTTCCTTTTGCCATGGAATTCCATTTAATTTCATCTTTAAAGACACTTTAGAATATTTTTCTTTTACTCCAAATGTTGTTTCCAACGTTTCTCAATGATGCCTTGCAGTAAAGGCTTCATCAATATGCTGAATAACGTCATTTTCTAAACTTGAAATCAAGACTCCAAGAGCTTTCTCATCTCTTTAGGGAATGTTGAGATCTTTGCCTTTCCTACTAGAATCGTCTTTCTCTACATTTTCCATCCCCATTAAACTTGGCTAGATTGTTGTTTTCCATAGGAGGGTTTAACATGCACAAGTACAAGGGTTAAAAGTGAGGGAGGTCCTACCAAGAGACTCTCTTGGTGGTGTCTATCTTGTTAATAATGAGATGGTCTAACATGTAGAAGTGGTTACGGGAACATGGTGACTAAAACCACCTCACAGAATTCCCATGGTGATTAGGATCACCTTTGACAAGAAAACCATATTCACTATAAATGTTGAGATATATAGTAATAGTTTTTGGATTTCAAGACTTATTTGTGTTTATAAAAAAAATGTTTCTCTCTCTATACTGTAATGAATTACTAATGTTTATAACAACACTATCTCTTTCTCTATAGTGTAATGAATTATTTCTAGTGAGATGGTTGTCGCATTAAATTTATACCTTCCTTTGAATGGTCTTTCCATATTCCAAACACATAGCAATTCAATTCAACTATAACATTTCCATTCCATGTACTAGTCATCTCTTAGGAATTAACTCTTGAATCAGCTTGTCACAAGCGTGCTTCACATGATAACTGATGACATAATAGAAAACTAGAATTTGGTGAAGAGAGGAGAGGCATCTCTCTTCTTTACTTGCGAAGTGACCATGGCTATAAACTCTAACGGGAAAGAGAAGCCTTTCAAAGCATGATGTATATAGAACTGCAACCAAAATCCCAATAAAGCATCGAAAACTGAAAGCTCTTGAAAAAAATAAGGCGAAGAACATATGGTTACCAAATGATCACGAAAGAAACAGACAATCACCCCAAAAGGCACCATGCACGGCGATCGCTGTAGTGGAGTTTATCTCTAGAACAAAACTCCAATGGTAGAATAGAGCAGAAAGGACAGCTCGGTTGCACATGTGAGATTTTAGACTATCTTCGGCATCCATTCTGAGCGGAGTGTGGATGTCAAGCTCCTTCAACAATCGGGCAGAGCACACGAATCTACGTTCATGTTGCGAAATGTGGGTGCCTGTAGAGCGTTTGTGTAGTCAGGTTGAGCTTTTGACCTTGAGCTGCCATGTAGCTTATGCGGTATCTTCATCAGATTCTTCATAATTATTGATTTCAGCTGCTTATGTCATTGCAGTGTCAAATCTGCTCGATTAACGTACATTGCACCATTCCACAAAGCTTCTTTGAAGCGCTCCGATAACACCTATTAAGCTTCTTGGCACATATGTCCATTGCTTCGTCAGGTCGTCATGCCTCTGGCAAATAGAGAAAGTAAGAAACAAGAATCGAAAACAGATGAAGAAGGAAAGCACACGAATTCCAAATAGGGTAATTCGGAAGAATCGAAAACAGATGAAGAAGGAAACCACGCGAATTCCAAATAGGGTAATTCGGATTCGTGGCGTGTAGGAAAGACGAGTACAAGATCATGATATATAGATCGAAAGAGAGAAACCGTCTCTTGAGTATAGATATGAATGCCCTTCCAAGAATGAAATGGTTCGTAAGGTTCAAATGTAAGGGAGAAAACAAATATTTGGTGTACCCCAATTTTGAGACTGACTAAATTTTGAGACTATGACTAGAGGGTTGTTCACGACACACAAGATAAAGCGGCCATTGTTGGCACACAAAGCAACAGAGGAATCATGCACAATACGGCAACAAGGCCAGATCATTTTTCCCCATGGGTTATGTACAACTCAAGTGATTTTAATCACTACACAAACATTGTAAATCCCGTTTTTGGTAGAATAGACTCCATTTTGTGCAAGCCGAGGAGTCCTCGAGCTTGAGGAGTATTAGAAGTACCATCGTACCAATTTTCATAATTTTTAGACTTCGTTTGAGCCCTCAAATAAGCCCTGGAACCTAATTTTTAACTAGGCCGGACACTAGGTCTGGACAGGGCCAAAGCTAGTCAAAAACTATAAAAGGAGCTAGAGAGCTCATTTTTGAGGTTAGATTGTAATTGAAACGAACTTGTAAGAGCTTTTGAAAGTAATTCAAAGAACTCCATTGATTCTCTCTCTTTGTCTTGCCGTGTGTGCGCGTGTGTGTGTATGTGTGTGCATGCTTGTGTGCTTCTCACTCACGCACTTGTGCCGCCACTTGCTCGAGGTCTTCATACCATCCTCACGTCTTCCCGGATTGACATTAAAGGAGGTGCTACTCATCACTGAGCTACACAGATGCATCCTCAATTCCATTCATGGGACCACTAGAAGCATTTTCATTTGCAAGCTTCGTGTTCATGGGATCACCTCTTTCTTTTCTTCACTCCGGTTACCCATATAAGTGCTTGGAAGGACAATGGAATCGAAGGAGCATCAAAATTTTGCCTCTTTTTTGTACATGCTGCTTAGAGGTAAGACACACACACATACACAAATAGAAAAAACTTGAATGACTTATGAAGTCTATCTTCAACCATGCAACTGCCACAACAACCACTCTACTAGGTTTTTATAGGCCACTTGTGAAAGGAGAAATATGTGTTCCCTATGCCATTTGCATTGAAAAAAATGCATTATTTTTTATTCATCCATTCTTATATGTGCAAACAATATTAAAGGGCATAAATTTTTTCATTTTTTTAGATAATGCCTACATTTGGTATGTGACGACAATATATTCCCTTCGTAGGCCAATGCACAACAATAAAAAGAATGAATCTCTCTTTGCAATAAGAAACCATAGCCCACAAAAACATTTGAATCAATTTATTATAGCACTAGTTTCATAGATTCCTCAAGTCCTCACTTTACACTTATAGTTCTCCATATTTTATACCACGTTTATATCAACTCTTCCATGAAAAATCGTAGCTATTTTGATTGTAATATTTTAGGCTCTTAGGGATTTTACACTCCTATGATCTCTATTAATACATAGTATACAGTGATTTGAATATATTTAAGATGCTACATATTGAATATTAGAAGTAGAATCTTGAAGCATACCTTTCCTAGTTCTATATCCAACCATACATCTATTAGTATTATTTACGCATTTCAATCTAGCCTTCACACAAGTTATCTAACAATTATTTATGATAATGGACTTCTACATACCTACAGTCATACATACATACATACATACATACGTCCATACATAAAAACATATTTATATACATACACACATATGTACATAGATAGATACATACAAACATAAATATCTACATGCATACATACATGCATTTACATTTATGCTTCACATGTCATGAGAAGTCCACATGCATTTGGCCAAGCACTTAGGCTTGCTACATGCACAATTAGGAATTAGTTATGTCCAAGTGTTGATCAATCTTTCTTATCACTTTTTATGCATTTAGCCAAGCACTTAAGCTTGATCCATGCACGAATAGGAGCTAAGTAGATCTAAGTGTTGACCAAAGCTTTCTCATCATTTTGGTTTCTTATAAATGTATAATTTTCATCTAAATTTCGTTGGAATTGCACGTCAAAACCCTACATATTCTAAGAGAAATTGTTTCTAGAGTAAACATGCATCTCTATGTGCATAGCTACTAAAGGCAATAAATAGTATAAATTGGAGACATTGGTTTCCAAAGTAGGAGAAATCATTTTCTGCAAGATAGCTTACATAAGGAAGCTCCTACTGTCTAGTTTTAGTAGGAAACGTTTCTTGGGTTCCATCCTCAATAGATTAGATAGGCATCATTTTGCACAAACAAAGGTATCTATAAGTATACCTATGAGGCCATCTATGCTTCAAAGTTCCACTCCGAAAGTATATATTATGTCATCATGTGTATATATCAAGCATAGCCATGCATGCGTAGAGTATTTATCATGTTCTTGATTCACTTTTAGAAACATGAATATGTGTGTATGTATACGTATGAGAATACATACCTATACAACTATATAATTTTGTATCCCAAAAAAATAGAGCATTTGTGTGTATATATAAACTACGTATGCAAACGTAAATATGTACACATATTAGCAAATAATCTCAAACATTAGTCACGACATGTGAAATGTTTATTAAGCTCTAAAAGGATAATATATTCACCTCATATACTATCCATTGCAATAAAATGAATCCATCTCCTTTTTCAATTACACATCAAAGGTTATAAATTATTTTAAATATTTTGGCTATAATACTAGTTCCGTAGAGTCCGGTGTGCACAAGTGGGAGCTCTTAGAGAAGGTGGAGGTCTGGTCCAGAGAAGCTCGATGGCAGTACGAACCTTGGGCACTTTCTAACTTTTTTGATTGTGCACTCTTGGGGATTTTGCATAGAGAGCATTTGGATTGTATTGTACATCATCATTGTACTTTTCTCCTTATAATCAATCTACAAAAGCTTTCGGTGTTTGTATCTTTCTTCTTATCTTTCTCCCTTCTCCTACAAACACTCAAATCTCTTTCTACATAAGAATCCTCCAACAAAATTTGGCACGTGTGGTGGGACTCCAAGGTGATTTGAGCATAGGAGAAGCAAAGTGCAAATTGTAGAAGAGTTCAAGGGTACCGATAGTACTGTACGAGCTTAAGAGGTAATCTTTCTTCCTTTGGAATTCTTGTAACTTAAGAGTAGTATGAACAGCTCATGGCTGCAACCGGTCTCAAAGCTTGAGGGTTCCTTGCAAAGCAACAAGACGGAAGGTTATTCAAAGATCAATTAGCCCATCTTCATCGACATCATCAATAAAGAATATTGCAACCCTGGTAGATTTGGAATCTTTACTTTGTAGATTGAATATCAAATTTCCATGCTTTAGAGGGCTAGCACAAGAAGACCTAGATGAGCACATTTGAGGACTCTTAGCCTTATGTAAAACAAGGGGTCTGATGGGAAGAGAGGATGCATATTTTATTCTTTTCCCTACAACATTAGAAGGGCTAGCAGACAAATGGTTTCGTCAATTCACCAACAACAATTTCACCACAAGGGATTTGATGAAGGAAGCATTTAGAACACAATTCCAACAAGGGAAAATAACTCAAAACATTATTGAAGAATTGGAAAATTTAAGACTAGGTCCTGTGGAGACCTTTCTAGAATTTGTTACCAGAGCTAAGGCATTAATGGCCAAACTACCACACCCTCGCCATGATTTTTTTTATCAAGAAGTGGCTTGCTAAACCACTTCTTATATCAACACAATGTTAAATAAAGGAGTTAGTTTTACCGAAAACAACAATAGAAGAATTTATCAATACAACTACCAGGCTCAAACAAATTAGAGAGCAATATCGGGCAAGCTCTTCAAATTTATCATATCTTGCAAAACCTCAAGACCTAGTAATTCAGCTAAGGAAAGAGCTTGAGAGCTTTAAAAGGAATCAACCACACAAAGAGGAGGAGAGCATAGTAACTCAATTGAGGCGTGAAGTTGAAGCATTGAAGTTCCAAAAGGAAGAGGAAGCCCAAGCAAAAGAGTTGGCTCAACTTTGACAAGAGTTGAAGGAACTCAAGGGAGGTGGCATCAAAAGTGTCCTATGGTGTACCATGTGCAGCAAGCAGGGTCATGTGGTAAGTGAATGTCCACTTTTAAGTGTAACTTGCTAGCTATGTGAGAATGCTGGTCATCAGGCCCATGAATGTGAGTTAAGAGGAAGCATGCAACAACATATTGGACACACGGAGGAGCCCTACCACAAACCAATGTGATAGTAGCAACACCCAATCAAGGTAATAATTACAACCCTAGACATAGGGGTAACTTTGGAAATGCATGAAGGAGGCCAATTATTTGTTTTAGATGTGGAGAAAGTGGGCATTACCTATTGAAATGAAAAAGACGACTACTACTCTACCACAATCACAAATGTAACAAGCTAAGGAGGAAGGAACAAAAGATACCAAAACATTATGAATGAATTAAAATGGAAATGGAAATGACTTACATAAGATGCTCTAAGAGCATGGAGGCTCCCTGAGGAGTGGAAGCACACTCTTGGCAATGAGCTAGAGTGGAATAGCTTGTGGGGAGTGAAGGAGAGGCCTTGCTTATATGGAGTTTGGGAGAATTTCCTTGCATGTGGGATAAGTGAACTTGCATGAGAATGAAAGTAGCTTTTGGACAAATGGGTGGAGCATGGAACTCTCAACACCCCCCCTCCATGTTATGACCCTTTTATGTTTAATATGGGGAACTAGTGACATATGGGATCACTTAGTCCATGCATTTTTAGGATCCAAGGACATATGGGATCCTTGGACATAACTTGGACATATGGGATCCAAGGGGTTGTTAATGAGATCTAGGGACATATGGGATCCCTAGACATATAAAGGGTTTACATCATGGGATAGGTGGTGTTTTGTTGATCCATTTGCCACCTTTTGAGCATTTTTTTTTCTTGGGTCTTTTGTTGTTGGTGTAGCCTTTGTCTTGTGAGCTTCATGGCCTTGTTGTGGGATTTGAGTGTCATTTATTCAATCCATAGGGAAGGTCTTACTCTTTTCAAGAGCAGTTTCTAGTCCCTTTACATGGGGCTGGAAATGATTTTGGAACTTAAAATTACTCATACGATTTTCATTAACCTAATACCAACTTCAATATGCATCTATCTAAAAAATCCCTTCCTTAGCTGTCGGCAATACAGATCACGAGATCATTCCTGAAAAATTATTCCTCTCTTCTGGAGTGTTACACTTCTATTTGAGTGCTTTGCATGCGTGTAGTGGCTTGGCAGATTTTGAAGGCACCGGATGGGTTTTCCCAGCCTTTTGTTAGATGTAGTGAATCTCACAAAGTAGAATGCAATGAATCTCGCAAGTGAGGGGAGATGACTGGATGGGTTATGTCATATTTCCCTTAATATCCTTGAAAATAGATAATGTAGCCTCAATCTACTAAACCTGCAGTCGATCTCACATGCTTCTTCGGGCTGGTTTGTGTAGAGATCTGACTGAGTGCACATTGCTTTAGAAGCTCCTTGCAAATGACAGCTGGTATTCTTTGCAGTCTGGTGCACGAACTCGTGTCGTAGGCATCGTCGCTTAATGAATATTGCAAGATTTCCTCTATAGTTGCACCGAAGCCTCTTCTGCTCTCCTTCTTTTGTTGCAGGTGCACGTCAGCTTCAGTTGAGGAGGTTTTGAGGGATGCCACCAGGCATCCTCGTCACTCATGCTTGTTCTTTGACAGGCTTCAAAGTCATGGAGTTAGCATGGATGGAAGCTAGTTGCGCACTTAAATTCCTGGACTTCTATGAAGTTGCCTGCACACCGTCCTCTCTCTGATCTTTGAAGCTTGTCGTACATGGGTTGCGCAAGAGGGAAGGAACATCTACACACAACTGCATCGGTGATCTGAAGTCGTATGTGTTTGGAGATTTTTGTTACAGTCATATTCTCCTCTTCTCAATGAGGCAGCAGGCGCATCTTCCTCAGTCCTTGTAAAGCTTTAGGAGAAAGTTTCACTTCAAAGTACTCTCAGTAAGGGACTGACGCAGCCTCGAAGACCCTTCTATTGATTTCTTTGCTGCAAGCTCAACATGAGAGCAAGAGATGTGGACCTTATGCTTGGTCGTTTGGGGTCGATGAAGGCTTTTCATCTACGCCGAAGACTTCTTCAAAGAGTCAAAGAGCTTATATGATTGCTTCACCTGAACAAGCTTACCACTATGGAAAACAATAGCTTCTTGAAATTGGTGGGCAAAACTCCCTTGTATTTCTCCTCAACCCATTGAGCGATGGCATAGTGACGTGAGCTAGTTTGCTCCTTCAATGCACCAATAGCTTCAGCGCTCATCTCCTCTGATCAACGGGTTGCAGCAGCTTAGTCTTCCATTTATTATTTCAGATGCTTGGCACTTTGTTTTGCCTCTCAGCATGGCTATTCTCTCTAGTCACCAGAACTCTATCTGTTGTCATGCACAGATGCGAAGTGGCTACTTCATTCATCTACAGATAGGGCACTTTTATTCGGGCATACATACATGAAGGATGTCAGCTACCCAAACCGAGCTCCTCCAATCAGCGTTTGTTGTCTGAGGGAAATCTACCTTTGATTTTCAGTCTTTCTCTCTCTCTCTCTCTGCGATGGAATAGCTCATAAGCTTCTTCATGGCACATAATTCCAACTGCATCAATGTATTGTCCTTCCTTCTCTCCACATCAGCGCTTATGGGAACAGTATTACTCAAAGAGAAATGGCTAGTGCAAGGAGTGTAGGGATGGAGGAACTAATGAGAAGCAAAACAAGAAGGAAAGGAAAAAAGAACTACCATACTAAAGATATGATAAAAGGAAATAGTGCTGACAAGCACTTTTATTGTGAAGGGAGGGAGGGAGGAAGAAAATAAGAACATGACTCAAAGGAAAACAAATAACCTATGCTGTGATACCATGTTGAAATAAAAAAGATGACTACTACTCTACCACAATCACAAATGTAACAAGCTAAGGAGGAAGGAACAAAAGATAACAAAACATTATGAATGAATTAAAATGGAAATGGAAATGACTTACATAAGATGCTCTGAGAGCATGGAGGCTCCATGAGGAGTGGAAGCACACTCTTGGCAATGAGCTAGAGTGGAATAGCTTGTGGGGAGTGAAGGAGAGTCCTTGCTTATATGGAGTTTGGGAGAATTTCCTTGCATGTGGGATCAGTGAACTTGCATGAGAATGAAAGTATCTTTTGGACAAAAGGGTGGAGCATGGAACTCTCAACATTACCAAGATAGGTGCACTCTACCAGAAAAATGCCCCTCCCCCAAAAATAATTATTTGATTTTTATGGATATTTTAATTGTTTTACTTATTTATGTTTGTTTTCTGTAATACACGAGTATTATGGAGAGGCAGATATGGATGAGGTGGAGAGACAAACACAGGAGGGACAATCTCGATCGTCAGAGGGTGCTCACACAAATACATAAGATCATGTGGATGATCGTGATGATGAGGATGAATATGATCAAGATGCTGATGATGATGATGATGATGATGATGATTAGGATTCTTGATTATGACATTATATTAGTATTCATATATATATATATATATATATATATATACATATATATATATATATATATATATATATATATATATATATATATATATATATATATATATATATATATATATATATACATACATATACATACATACATATTGTTTGTTTCAGTTATGTTTTGAATTGTGTGTATGGTATTATGAAATCAAACGTTTTGTTCTATTGATTGTTATTATTGTTTATATTAAGCATTTTTTTAAGCTCTTTAATTATATAATTCATTCATATTTATGTGTGCTTGTGTGTATATAAAATGTATATATGCACATGTAGTATATATCTATATGTGTAAGTGTGTCTATATGCATGTACATGTATGTATCTATGTATATATGTGCATATGTATATGTGTATATGCATGTATCTGCATCTGCATGTGTAATTGTATATGTGTATGTGTATATGCATGTGCATGTGTATGTTTGTATATGTATGTATGGATGTGCATGTATATATGTGTAATATGTGTGTGTACTTATGTACATGTATACGTGTGTATATGAATGTATGTACATATGTATATGTGTATATGCATGTATGTGCATGTGCATGTGCATGTGTAAGTGTATATGTGCATGTGTGTGTATATGTATGTATGCGCATGTGCATGTGTAAGTGTAGATGTGTGTATATGTGTATGTGCATGTGCATGTGTATGTGTGTGTATATGTATGTGCATGTATATGTGTAAGTGTATGTGTATATGTGTGTATGTGCATGTATATGTGTATATGTATGTATGTGCATGTATGGGTGTATGTGTATATGTGTGTGTACGTATGTGCAAATATATGTGTATGTGTGTATATATACATATGTGCATATGTATGTGTATGTGTATAATGTTAGGAAAGATGGATGAATACCACAAGAGTATGAGTTGGTACTACTAATCCCTACTTTGTACTTGCCCTCTTTCACTTCATAGTTGTGTTGGAGGCCCTCTTAGCTTGCGAGTGACACCAAATAAGCACCTATGTTCTTTGGAGTTGGTGCTTCAAACAGTTAGATCAAAATAGATAACTTTGCATCTAGCTAGTGACTAAACAACTCTTATGTTGGTCTTGAAAACTAGTAGATGTTTTGCTCAATGCTCACACTACAAGAGGAATTAGGAACATTCCTTTTGGGTGAATCAAACTAGTTTCTAGAGCTAATGATTCCAAGTATAATTCCTTAAAATGATAGATTATACGCTGAGCAATGACTTTAGCAAGTAGAAGCTTACCCCCAATTTTTTAGGAGCTACATAGAGAATGACTAGTGAGCACTTCGAGGCCGTTTTCTCACCATTTGCTGAATCAAACTTCTTCAAATTTTTATAGCTTTTAATAGACTTTGTTTTGATTCAAACAAGCTATAGAACGTGAAAAATGATGGAGAAATGACTGCGATATGAGCGTTCAAAGTATACTATTCTGAGTGAACATAACAGAGAAATCAACAGAGATACTCAATGACATATATGTATTATGGAACATGATTTTAAAAAATGATTGGAAAAGAAATGATGCCCAATGATAGTTGGATGAGTGAGCTATATAGTGAGCTACTCCATCCCTACTAATGATGAATGAAGGAATCTCAAATGGAGTGTGTTTTGGCCATGATATTCCCAAGGATTTTTATAAGTGCTTTCTTCAAATTTGAATTTGAATTCAAATTTGGCTCTCACTAAAAAGTGATCCCCTTGATCTCAGAGATATTCTCTTAATCAAAAGTTATGACTTTCATTCTATCTAACTTCATGTGTTTGTAGAATTTTACAATATTCTCCAAAGGTAAAGTCTTTTACAAATGGTAAATCATTAAGCTAGTACAAGGTATGGGTCATATGAGCCAAGAAATATCTTCTTCAAGTTCTATCCAAATGTGAACACTTGGATTTTTTGGAGTTAGACGTCTACGGAAGCACGCAAACAACACAAGGAAGGAGAAGAATCTTGGGGCACAACACACAATACTGAATGTATTACTAGAGAATGTACAAAGATAAGTAGCGCATTAGGGCAATAGGCGTATATACAAGTCTGGGGAAAAAAACCTCCTAAAGAGGCAAAAAAGTGCCCCGACTGTCCTAGTGTGTTCCTCCTCCTTGATAGTTGTTATTGTAATTGTTGTTGTAGTTGTTGTTGTAGCCATGGTTGTAGCCTTGATTATGCTTGAATCTCCCTCTTGATTGTGTGTAGCCACCTCTTTGATATCCTCTTCCTCTCTGATTTTTGAAGTTTCTATAGAGCTCATCTATAGTGTGATTAGACAATCCACATATGTTGCATGGTGAAGAGTTGAAAGGTCTCCCGTACCTTGCTTACCTCCTCTGCCCCTACCATTTGAGTTCCTACATCTCCCTACATACTTAGCTTGAGAAGTAGTACCTTCATCCTCTACTTTTTTCTACAATAACTCTTATGGACATAACAATCATTCCTACAACAACATTTATCAAGCGGGATGCACAAAGAAGGAGATTGTAGAGGAGGTATTGGGGTATCTGCCTTTGGGAAGTGCAAAATTATAAGTGAAACCATGCACGAACACTTCCAGTACTTCTTCTACTCAAGGAAGTTTCTCCTTAAGGAAGTATACCTTGTAACATTTCCATGTGCAGGTACCAAAATAAAAAAAGAGAAATTGTACAATCATAGAGAATGGAAAGGACTAGTGCATCTAAAACAGAAAACCCAACTTTTTAGCTCATAAAACGATAACAGAAGACCCAAAATACTTTAAATTGATAAAATAGAGGGCTAACATGACATTACAAAAACTAGACCAAATCAAGAGAAGAAATATAAATCACACATGGAGCACTGCATAGATGAACCCCTCTCCAAGAGAAATGCAATAAAATCACACTAAGAGACTATCTCCAAGCCACTCAATCACTCTAGAATCCTAGTAGACAACTCCATTGGGAGGACCACACTCTGTAAAATCACCACAAAGTGACCCCCCAATAGTGTGCTTGTAGCATGAGAATGTAAAGAGTGGTCAAGAAAATGGTGCTTGACTCTCATGCTATGAATGATGATGATGGTCTCCCCTCCTCAGAGTCTCTAATTACTACAAATCATCTATTTTGTATAGACTCCAAGAGGTCAGAAGGGGTCTAGCTTAATCCCAGTGTTCATTGAATAAGTGCAAAAGTGGTTGTCCAAAATTAGTGTGGCTAACTATGGTTCTAACATCTGTTGGAAATGAGGTAGGCCCATAGCTCATATCATAGGTCCATGGTTCCATAGGTCCAGCATATACAACATAGAATCTAGCAATCTTCCAATATTGACAAAACATGAACATACCACATCTAATCATACAAATGATGAGACAAAGATAGAGAAAGAATAGACGACATATGTAAGGCGTTACGTAAGCCACCGCTTGCTCATAGTATCATATATACCAATGTTCAATGTATAACGTGGGAACAAAACTCTCAACCACTCTATGTGATGAGAAATAGATGGATGATTGAATGTACAAATGTAACAAACATATTCAGATGTATGGATAGAAATCTGAATATACATGAGATGTGTGACCTAATAGGTTATATAAGAGTGAATATGAGTGACTGAAAGAGGAAGGATCAATGTGAAACTGATAATCAACAAACCCTCATCTAACCTTAGGCTATGGAAGACCCTAAGTTAGATACGTGTGTGAAAAGATCAACTACTTAGAAAGTAGCAAATAATGCTAACAAGTTTGTTTCTGAAAATCCTCAAACTCATGTGAACACACCTTCTCAAAACACCTCATCCAAATATGCATAAAGCATATATGTACTGATTCTCTTGTACCTATGTCGAATAGGACTTCTCCTGATATAGATGTTACTACCTCCATAAACTCCAAGTCGTACCTCTATGCATAAAGAGAATATGTACCTGAATCCTTAACATAAGATGAAAATATTATGTTAACCATCATCCAATGTCTTTGAAGTAACCCAAAATCTTCATGTAGAAGACATCCTTCAAATACACCATGTGAATGGCCGATCCTCACCATCAAGCTGCTAATAACCAAGTCCTCTCCATGAACAAGAGATAACCTCCTCTTCATGAGCAAGAGTGTGAGCACACTCTTCTTCTCCAAGAAGAACCCCATAGCCGCTCCTCAACATGCTTCAAGTTAGCACCATGGATGCCCCATGTGCTAGAAGAAACACCACCTCTATTGAGGTCCAAGCACCAAGGCTTCTGTTGAACACTAGGTGAAGGATAAATTACAATGAGCCCAGGCTTGTGTTTATATAGCATGTTCTTGATCCCAAATAAAGCACTCCCAAAAGCGTTAAACTACGATCGCTATGCGATATATAAAAAAGAATTGTCTCTGTCGTCTTCGCAATCGAGAAATGTTCGTCTCTCCGTTGTTGAGTTTAATTAAAAGCAAAAGCATAAAGATATCTTTGCACTGTGCCAATCGAGACTCGAACCTTGACGGCCTAGATGGGAGACAACCGGCGTAGCCACGCCCCCAATGCCTTTTTGTGGTAGAGGGATTTATATTGAGAGTTATGCATATGGAATGCCTGAGCAAAATTGACTAGCTTTGACAGATTTCCAACCAATGAGACATTGTTTCCCAACAATCCCCCCCTACAATGTCATATTGGTACAAACTGAACTGGATCGGCAACCTATCACTGCAAACTATCACAAGCTTCTCATAGCCTGTTACAAGCTTCAAGCTTGTACTCCCAAACTGACCTTCAAACCTTTTCTTCAAAATTTTTTCTTCAAAACTGAATTTGACTTTCCTTCAAAAAACTTGAACTTCTTGAATATGAACCATAAGTCTTGAGAAAATATGCAAACTAGATATCCAATAGTGTACACATCAAGCAATCACTGTTTGACAATAATTATAGCATGTATTGACTCTGAACTTGCTATCTCCTGTCTTCATAAACCTGAAAACAAACACAAGGATGCACATATTTGCATTTACCTTCCAAAATTTTCTCAATGTATGTCTGCTGTGTCATGTAAATACACTAAAAAAAATCACGAACTGAATCTTGGAACTTGTGACTAACAACTCACAACTTAGTGTATTATGAACACTGCTGGTTCATCTCTGACTGTACTCAAGTCAAGTCAAGTCAACTCAACTAAAATCAATTGAAATCAACTCATGAGTCTCAAGAAAAAATCATATCTATGATGTCATCATGCTTCATCCTTCTTCTATCTGTAAGTCTTTCATACCTCTTTCCTTTAGAACTTGGTATAAACCTAAATGTGCACACTTCTAAGACATACCTCTCTGAAATATCAAGCTTCTCTTCAATAGAACTCTGCCCCCTTCTCCCAAAGAGGAACACCTAACAAGAACTTTCTCTAGATATTCTCCTTCTTCCTTCTTCTTTCAAATCTGGAACATAAAGAGAACCTGACAAAGGAAATATAGGAATACCTGTACGTATGACTGTATTCTTTTACATATGGCTGAAAATAATTATTCATGTTTCATCACCCCCCTGGATGACTTAAGACTAGTATCCAAAATTCTTCAAATATATCAGACTTTATGAAATTTGGAACGTCTTCCTTCTTTCAATAAATCTGCTCTTTAGTGATTGTAGAGGAGGTACTGGGGTATCCGCTTTTAACAAAAGTAAAGATTAAAGATTAATACATCCAGTACGTCGCCTACTCAAGGGGGGTTCTCTTTAGGGAAGTATACCCTTTAACATTTCTGTGATCGGGTAGATAACAAGGATTGCACAGAGTGGTACATACTTCAGAAAATATGAACAACAATTGACCAAGGAAGACCATACACTTCTTGATTCGATTCAGATGATTACAAGATTTGTCAAGGAAATGCTCAAAAACTAATGCTCAGAGCTTCGTGGTACTCTATGCAGATAAATACAAATCAATACAACTGATGAAGGAATAGCTCAAGAGAATAGATCTTAACTCCAATGGTGTCTCACAGAAAAGAAAGAAAATCCAAGACACTCTCTTACACTATAGTGCTCATAGCCCTCCACTGAGAAGCCTACCCTCTGTATCCACACTACAGAGTAGCTCCTACAATAGGCTTGAAACCACCAAGTGCAAGAGAGAACTTCTGCACGTATACACACGGCAAAGTAACTCCACAAAATGTGCCCCAAATGAGCACAAATCCATTGTTTTTATAGGCCTCAATAGGTCAAGAGGGCCTTGCCAATTCTTCACGTCCACTGATCACGCGCCGGTTGATCACTCAAAATTGGGGGGTAGGTCAAATATTCCACTTAATTTGAATTGGGATCCCCAAAAAACAAGTAGTCATCATGAAGGGTTGGTGACAAATGGCCAAAATCTTTTCTCTACTTCCACTTTTGCTTTTAATCAATCCACTTTTACCTTTTCGCTAATCACATCATTTTCCAGTTTCTAGCACTCCAATTATTGCACGTGCTTTTAACATGCACCGAAGTGTGGCTTCATTTGGCTCTATATCATCCTATTGCATCTTCTCAATAATTGGAGTGCAGTGCAACCATCCTTGATTTCAACATAGCCTGAGATTAAGGTACTTCAAGATACTAATTCTTTGTATTGCAATCTGCTTAAATGTATGTGAAGCCCCATCGACACATCCGCATTCTGAATATATATCAACAAATGTATGTGTGTACGTGTGTGGGGATGTGTGTGTGTATGTCAGTGTGTGTGTGGGTGTGTGTCTATATTCATGGGTGTGTGTGTGCGATTGTGTGTGTTGTGTGTGTGTGTGAAGCATGGGATTGTGCGTATGGGTGGGGTGCGAGGAGGAGTGAGGGGGCCTACGGGGAAAATTGGCGGGTGAGGGAGGGGCTGAGGGGGATAGGGAGGGGGAAATTGGCGGGTGAGGGAGGAGGTGAGGGGGTGGGTGCGGAGGCAGATGGAGGGGAGGGGGAGATTGGCGGGTGAGGGAGGAGGTGAGAGGGGTGGGTGCGGAGGCAGATGGAGGGGAGGGGGAGATTGGCGGGTGAGGGAGGAGGTGAGGGGGTGGGTGCGGAGGCAGATGGAGGGGAGGGGGAGATTGGCGGGTGAGGGAGGAGGTGAGGGGTTGGGTGCGGAGGCAGATGGAGGGGAGGGGGAGATTGGCGGGTGAGGGAGGAGGTGAAGGGGTGGGTGCGGAGGCAGATGGAGGGGAGGGGGAGATTGGCGGGTGAGGGAGGAGGTGAGGGGTGGGTGCGGAGGCAGATGGAGGGGAGGGGGAGATTGGCTGGTGAGGGAGGAGGTGAGGGGGTGGGTGCGGAGGCAGATGGAGGGGAGGGGGAGATTGGCGGGTGAGGGAGGAGGTGAGGGGGTGGGTGCGGATGCAGATGGAGGGGAGGGGGAGATTGGCGGGTGAGGGAGGAGGTGCGGGGGGTGGGTGAGGAGGCAGATGGAGGGGAGGGGGAGATTGGCGGGTGAAGGAGGAGGTGCGGGGGGTGAGTGCGGAGGCAGATGGAGGGGAGGGGGAGATTGGCGGGTGAGGGAGGAGGTGCGGGGCTGGGTGCGGAGGCAGATGGAGGGGAGGGGGAGATTGGCGGGTGAAGGAGGAGGTGCGGGGGGTGAGTGCGGAGGCAGATGGAGGGGAGGGGGAGATTGGCGGGTGAGGGAGGAGGTGAGGGGGGTGGGTGAGGAGGCAAATGGAGGGGAGGGGGAGATTGGCGGGTGAAGGAGGAGGTGCGGGGGGTGAGTGCGGAGGCAGATGGAGGGGAGGGGGAGATTGGCGGGTGAGGGAGGAGGTGCGGGGGTGGGTGCGGAGGCAGATGGAGGGGAGGGGGAGATTGGCGGGTGAAGGAGGAGGTGCGGGGGGTGAGTGTGGAGGCAGATGGAGGGGAGGGGGAGATTGGCGGGTGAAGGAGGAGGTGCGGGGGTGGGTGCGGAGGCAGATGGAGGGGAGGGGGAGATTGGCGGGTGAGGGAGGAGGTGAGGGGGTGGGTGCGGAGGCAGATGGAGGGGAGGTGGAGATTGGCGGGTGAGGGAGGAGGTGAGGGGGTGGGTGCGGAGGCAGATGGAGGGGAGGGGGAGATTGGCGGGTGAAGGAGGAGGTGAGGGGGTGGGTGCGGAGGCAGATGGAGGGGATTCGGAGATTGGCGGGGGAGGGAGGAGGCTGAGGGGGATTGGGAGGGGGAAATTGGCAGGTGAGGGAGGGGGCTGAGGGGGATTGGGCGGAGGATGGCGGAGGATGGCGGGGGAGTGAGCGGGGAACGCGGGAAGTAGGGAGAGGGAGAGAGAGAGAGATAAAGGGAAGAGACCGATAGGGGGAAAGAGAGAGGGAGAGTGAGAAAAAAAAGAGAGTGAGGGATGAGAGAGAAAGGGATAGAGTGAGAGACCGCGAGAGAGAGAGGAAAAGAGAGAGAGAGAGGGGGGAAAGAAAGAGGGAGATAGAGAGAGAGAGAGATAGAGAGAGAGAGAAGAGAGAGAGATATAACAAATCAACTAAGGTAGTAATGAAAATGAAAGCAACAGCTGCCCGGAACACAAGTATGTCCAAGAAATGGAACGGACATTCCCCGAAGCTGCAGCCCAAGGCATCTGAGAGCTCTCCTCTCAATCTCTTTCTCTTCTATCTTCTTAGGACCAGTGGGTTCTGACCCCTGTGCTTGGAGCCCACCGCCTCATGCCCCAAAGAGAGAGAGAGGGAACATAGAAGGAGTACTACAGACTGCCACATCAAGCTTTTGCACAGTCCCTGGTGCAATTTCTCCCTTATTTTACTCCTTTCAATGAGATCTAGTTATTTTGCAATTACTGAAAAGAAACATTGTATGTACAAGGGGTGGAATGTTTCCATTTTGACCTAATTCAGATACTTCTTCACCCTGGAGATGTTGACCAGGGGAATCCTTTTACCCTGCAGATCTTCGAGATGCACTACGCCATGTGGCAATACCTTGATTACCTTATAAGGTCCTATCCACTTGGGTGCCAGTTTAGTTTGAATTGGTGGAACCTGATGCACTAAAACCATAGACCCTTCCTGAACTTCACTGGATCTCAGATACCTGTCATGCAATCTCTTGTGCTCTTCTTGTGTCACCAGAAGTTCCTGCATTGCCCCTTCTCTGTACTCCTCTAATGCCACCAACCTCTGAATGGGGGGTTCAATTCTAATGGTTTTGATTCCTGTTTCTTTTCTGATGATAAACTCAAATGGTGCCAATGCCTCTTTCCCATAAACTAAGCGAAATGGAGTCTCGCCTGTGGTTCCCCTCTTCGTGGTTCTGAAAGCCCAAATTGCACCAATTAGTGCTAGTGGCCAAGAGCTTTGATGATCAAAAGATAATTTGCGAAGTAGTCCGATCAAAATCTTATTGGAACTCTCTGCTTGGCCATTTGCCCTTGGGTAATAGGCACAAGACTTTTTATGGAAGATTTGTACTTGTCAAATATAAACTGGAGCAATTGATTTACAAAATGTGTGCCCCTATCACTAGTAATTTCCAGTAGGCAACCAAATCTTCAAAAAAAACGCTTATACATAAATTTAGCTACTGTTAAAGCCGTGCAGTCCACAGTAGCTTTAGCCTCTATCCATTTAGTGGCATAGCATGTGGCCATCAAAATATACTTTTTTCCTCCAGGTTGTCCAGTTGGACTAATTGGTCCTATGAAATCAAGACCCCATCGTTCAAATGGAAGCCATCCAGTAGATATGACTAATGGTTGGAAATTCAATCTGGTTGGCGTGGGAGCACACCTCTGGCAGATGTGGCATTCTTTAGCAAACTTGATTGCATCCTTGAAAATATGAGGCCACCATAAACCTTTGTGGATGATTCTATGAGCCAATTCTTCCCCCTTTAGATGTCCTTCATTGTGTGCAGCCTCTAGTAGAAGATTTACCTCCTCTGGATAGACACACTTTCTCAATATATCATCTTGACAGTATTTATATAAATTTCCATTTATAAGAGAATATGCTTTGGTTTTCAAAAATAATCTTCTTTTCTCTACAGGTGTCAAATGTTCTGGGATCTTTCCAGTAGTAAGAACATGGAGAATTTCATCATACCAACCAGTCCGAATTGCTACCAGGAAAAGATTGCTATCCACCAGTTTGTCATTGATACCAGTTGCCTTTTCGCTCATTGCCGTCCTGGACACTTGATCTGCCATGTAGTGCTCTTTTCCTAGCTTAATATGTATATCAAAGTTAAATTCTTGAAATAGGAGTAACCATCTCCAAATCCTTCCAGCTACTCTAGGCTTGTTTATCAAATACTTCAAGGGCTGATGATCAAAAATAACAATGAAATGTACACCAAGGAGATAATGTCGGAACTTCTGAAGAGCAAATACGATAGCCAAACCTTCTCTTTCCGTTGTACTGTAATTTCTTTCAGCTTGGTTGAGTAGTCTGCTTGCATAAGGGATAGGTCTATCCACTTTGTGAGATGATGGTTGAGCTAGAACTGCACCAACAGCATGAAGACTAGCATCTGTATGCACATGAAATTCCAATGACCAATTGGGAACACTTAAAAGTGGAGCAGTACATAGCCTCAACTTTAGTTCACAAAATGCTCTATCAGCTTCAGCACTCCATGAAAAAGGGATCTTTTTACTAGTAAGCCTTGATAAGGGCTTAGCAATTTCTGAATACATCCTAATGAATCTTCTCTGATACCCTGCATGGCCCAAGAAACTTTGCACTTCCTTTGGGCTTTGTGGAATTGGCATGGAAAGAATAGCTGTAACCTTTGCAGGGTCAACAGTTATACCTTCAGCAGATACTATGTGACCAAGAAGAGTGCCCTTGGTGACCAAAAAGTGACATTTTTCAGGATTCAATTTCAAACCTGTTTTGAGACATTGCTCAAAAATTTCTTTTAGATTTTCCAAATGGTCATGGAAATCTTGAATTGCTGCTCTTTTATCTGTATCTGAAAATACTGAAAAGTCATCCATGAAAATGCGTAGAAATGTTATTAACCATTTGCCCAATATCAGATACATCGTTCTATTAAATGAAGCTCGTGCATTCTTCAAACCAAACGCCATTCGAGTATAGACATAAGTGCCCCAGGGAGTGACAAAGGCTGTTTTGTCCCTATCATCAGGATGGATCACTATCTGATTGTAGCCACTAAAACCATCCAAGAAACTATACAAAGTGTGACCAGCTACTTCCTCAAGTACTTGCTCTGTGAAGGGCTGAGGAAATCCATCTTGAACAGTCACTTTATTCAAAGCACGAAAATCAACACATACTCTTATTTTTCCACTATTTTTCTTGGGTACAATAACCATAGAGGAAAGCCACGTGGAATGTTCTACTGGAACAACTATACCCGCTTCTTCTAGTTTTGTAATCTCTGCTTTTACTGCCTCTGCATACTTCGGATTGAGTCGATATGGTCTACTTCTTACAGGCGCGGCTCCCTCAACTAAGGGTATCCGATGTAACCCAAGCTCTTCTGGTATCGATGTTAGATCTTTGTAGGACCATGCAAAGACACTTTTGTAAGTAGAAAGCAAAGAAGTTACCTTCTGTAGCAAAGGAGGATAATGCCACAACAAGGATGCCAAATGGACTACTTGAGGGTTCTCTTCATTTCCTAAATTTACTTCTTGAACCAATGTTTCAGGAGTACTCTTGCTTGAGAAATCATCTCCACTATATGCAGGAGTGGATTTTAAGTTATATTCTGCAACATGTTCTTCCATCCATCCTGGAGGTATATCTGCAAAAGGAAGATCTTCTCTGCTCTTTGGTTCATAATCTTCCCTTTCCTTCAATTGTTCATTCTTCAACACCTTGTGGTCTTCATTGCTATTTCCTGTAATTACCTTATCTGCAACTTCTTCCTCAATTTCATTGATCTCCACCGTGCAACACTCTGCACTTCCCATCATCCAATTGAACAATGTATCATCTTCTTGGGGTAGAGTGGGCATTACCTGAGTATCCACAGTATATCCAATGGTTTTTCCTGAGTCAAATCCCTCTTCCAAATGTAATTGCAGTTGGCTATAGGTGCTTGTTAAAATCCATAGTTTGTTTTTCCCCCAATCTTGCAAAGCTTTTGCTTGTCTCAGCTAAGGTCTCCCCAGGACTAAAGGGTAGGAAGTCTCCTGTGGAAGTGCAATAACAACAAAATCTAAAACAAAGTGGCAGCTCTGTACTACCATCAATACCTTTTCAATAATGCCAAGAGGCGCAACCCGATGTTGATCTGCTAGTGTAACTGTAAATGGTGCCATTTTGGTGGGGTTCAAATTTAGCTTCTTCATTGTAAAATCTGGCATCAAATTGATACCAGAGCCTCCATCTATGATCACCCCTATGAGAGTTTCATCCTTTATACAAACTGATAATCTTGAACTTTGGTAGTCTGCTAAGGGTGCAGGGGGAAAATCAACCATGAAACCATCTATACTAGGTGATTGGACCAAGTGAGCAGAGTGTATAATCTTCAGTAAGTCACTTCTTATTTTTGAATCCATCCTTATAAGTTCATATAGACTAACCTTGTGATGAATACCTTTCAAGAATTGTTCAATGTTTACCTCTTGAATGTTTTCTTGCAGACTTGTTGGTTGGCCCTTTAGAGAAGTAGTCATCTTATTATAAGCTCCTTCAATTTGTGATTGGTCCTTCCATCCAGACTCCTTTTCTTCCTCTTTATCCTGAAATCCTTCTTGTTCATCTCTCTGGGTTGCAGCTGCTTGCTAGCTCTAGTCATCATGGGCATTGCAGAGGATAAAACAACATAAGTCTGAGTGGTTTTTCCTTCTTCATGTGGAGAGACTGTAATCATGTGGATTGGAGCAGGACGACTTCTCGGACAATCTTTGGTATAATGATCCTTGGCCTCTAGACAATGTTGACAAGGAGGTGCATCTTCTGGAAGAGAGCACCTATTTTGCATGTGGCCGTACTCACCACAACGATAGCACATCAAAGGTCTATTATATCTAGGCTTTGCAGGCCGATTCTCCTCTCTATTTGATGTATTTGAAGTACTAGCATAGTATGAATCCAAAGTTTGAGGGTTACTTCTTTGCTGTGTACCCTTGAGGTAGTAGCAATCTCTAGCTTCATGACCATCCTTTCCACAAAATTGTCAGCTTACCTTATTAGGGCAATTAGCATTGGAATGTCCATTGTTATTACAGATTGTACACCAAATTTGTCTCCTTATATCTTGTGTGGTCTTCAAATCTTCTAACTCCCGGCGAAGCTGGGCTACTTCATCATCAGTGCGACGCACTGGTGGCAAGACCTTCTCTTGTTGTTGATTTTGTTGCATCTTCAATGCTTCCAATTCCCTTCTCAGTTGCTCAATAGCATCCAGATCTGCAGCATACTTTGGTTGTGTATCCCCTTCAAAATGTTGCCTTGCTTCTTCAATGCGTGATGCCGCTGCAACAAAATCATTGAGGGTGGCATCCAATCTAAGAGACTCACGAAGCTTCTGCTGAGATGACCTGGGCAGAGCCTTCTCTATCCACTTTTTAACCAAAAAGTCACCTGGAGCATGTGGCAGACGTGCAACAAGTGCTTTTGTTCTAGTGTGAAGTTCATGAAAAGATTCACCTGATCTTAGCTTTAAATTCTCTAGCTGATCCAGAGCTCTTTCTGAGGAATCACTTGGTCGGAATGTCTATGAGAATGCCGCCTTCAGAGCCTCCCATGTAGTGAAATGGCCATCTGCATATTGACTATACCATTTATCTGCAAGGCCCTGCAATGTGGATGGAAAAAGTGCCAGCATTGCATCCTCTCTATTTTGCAGACCTCTTCCACGGCATAAAGAGATGAATCTCCTCACATGATCATCAGCATCCTCATAAGCTTGTCCCTTGAAGGTAGGAAATTTGATGTTTAATCTAGAGAGTAAGTGAGAGAGATCCTCCATTTGTACTAGTGTTTCTTCGGACGTATCTGAGGAGCAGTCTAGAGTTCTCCTATACCTCTCCTTTGACAATGGTGTCGTACCCAAATCAATAGATAAATTTAGGGAGGGCAGAGAGGAGGTAGACTCACTAGCCGTGGTTATTGCTAACTTGTTAAGGCTCCTCCGAACACGAAGAGACTCCTTATCTGCTCGTGTATGGGTCATGTACCTACTTGCCAATGTCGTAGGGCAAAAATACCTCTCACAGAAATGCAAAGGTCCCACCGTGCGTGCCAAACTGTAGAGGAGGTACTGGGGTATCCGCTTTTAACAAAAGTAAAGATTAAAGATTAATACATCCAGTACGTCGCCTACTCAAGGGGGGTTCTCTTTAGGGAAGTATACCCTTTAGCATTTCTATGATCGGGTAGATAACAAGGATTGCACAAAGTGGTACATACTTCAGAAAATATGAACAACAATTGACCGAGGAAGACCATACACTTCTTGATTCGATTCAAATGATTACAAGATTTGTCAAGGAAATGCTCAAAAACTAATGCTCAGAGCTTCGTGGTACTCTATGCAGATAAATACAGATCAATACAACTGATGAAGGAATAGCTCAAGAGAATAGATCTTAACTCCAATGGTGTCTCACAGAAAAGAAAGAAAATCCAAGACACTATCTTACACTATAGTGCTCATAGCCCTCCACTAAGAAGCCTACCCTCTGTATCCACACTATAGAGTAGCTCCTACAATAGGCTTGAAACCACCAAGTGCAAGAGAGAACTTCTGCACGTATACACACGGCAAAGTTACTCCAGAAAATGTGCCCCAAATGAGCACAAATCCATTGTTTTTATAGGCCTCAATAGGTCAAGAGGGCCTTGCCAATTCTTCACGTCCACTGATCACGCGCCGGTTAATCACCCAAAATTGGGGGGTAGGTCAAATATTCCACTTAATTTGAATTGGGATCCCCAAAAAATAGGTAGTCGTCATGAAGGGTTGGTGACAAATGGCCAAAATCTTTTCTCTGCTTCCACGTTTACTTTTAATCAATCCACTTTTACCTTTTCGCTAATCACATAATTTTCCAGTTTCTAGCACTCCCATTATTGCACGTGCTTTTAACATGCACCGAAGTGTGGCTTCATTTGGCTCTATATCATCCTGTTGCATCTTCTCAATAATTGGAGTGCAGTGCAACCATCATTGATTTCAACATAGCCTGAGATTAAGGTACTTCAAGATATCAATTCTTTGTATTGCAATCTGCTTAAATGTATGTGAAGCCCCATCGATACATCCGCATTCTGAATATATATCAACAAATGTATGTGTGTACGTGTGTGGGGATGTGTGTGTGTGGGGATGTGTGTGTGTATGTCGGTGAGTGTGTGGGTGTGTGTCTATATTCATGGGTGTGTGTGTGCAATTGTGTGTGTTGCATGTGTGTGTGTGTGTGAAGCATGGGATTGTGCGTATGGGTGGGGTGCGAGGAGCAGTGAGGGGGCCGGCGGGGAAAATTGGCGGGTGAGGGAGGGGCTGAGGGGGATAGGGAGGGGGAAATTGGCGGGTGAGGGAGGAGGTGAGGGGGTGGGTGCGGAGGCAGATGGACAGGAGGGGGAGATTGGCGGGTGAGGGAGGAGGTGAGAGGGGTGGGTGGGGAGGCAGATGGAGGGGAGGGGGAGATTGGCGGGTGAGGGAGGAGGTGAGGGGGTGGGTGCGGAGGCAGATGGAGGGGAGGGGGAGATTGGCGGGTGAGGGAAGAGGTGAGGGGGTGGGTGCGGAGGCAGATGGAGGGGAGGGGGAGATTGGCGGGTGAGGGAGGAGGTGAAGGGGTGGGTGCGGAGGCAGATGGAGGGGAGGGGGAGATTGGCGGGTGAGGGAGGAGGTGAGGGGGTGGGTGCGGAGGCAGATGGAGTGGAGGGGGAGATTGGCGGGTGAGGCAGGAGGTGAGGGGGTGGGTGCGGAGGCAGATGGAGGGGAGGGGGAGATTGGCGGGTGAGGGAGGAGGTGCGGGGGGTGGGTGAGGAGGCAGATGGAGGGGAGGGGGAGATTGGCGGGTGAAGGAGGAGGTGCGGGGGGTGAGTGCGGAGGCAAATGGAGGGGAGGGGGAGATTGGCGGGTGAGGGAGGAGGTGCGGGGGTGGGTGCGGAGGCAGATGGAGGGGAGGGGGAGATTGGCGGGTGAAGGAGGAGGTGCGGGGGTGAGTGCGGAGGCAGATGGAGGGGAGGGGGAGATTGGCGGGTGAGGGAGGAGGTGAGGGGGGTGGGTGCGGAGGCAAATGGAGGGGACGGGGAGATTGGCGGTTGAAGGAGGAGGTGTGGGGGGTGAGTGCGGAGGCAGATGGAGGGGAGGGGGAGATTGGCCGTTGAGGGAGGAGGTGCGGGGGTGGGTGCGGAGGCAGATGGAGGGGAGGGGGAGATTCGCGGGTGAAGGAGGAGGTGCGGGGGGTGAGTGCGGAGGCAGATGGAGGGGAGGGGGAGATTGGCGGGTGAAGGAGGAGGTGCGGGGGTGGGTGCGGAGGCAGATGGAGGGGAGGGGGAGATTGGCGGGTGAGGGAGGAGGTGAGGGGGTGGGTGCGGAGGCAGATGGAGGGGAGGGGGAGATTGGCGGGTGAGGGAGGAGGTGAGGGGCTGGGTGCGGAGGCAGATGGAGGGGAGGGGGAGATTGGCGGGTGAAGGAGGTGAGGGGGTGGGTGCGGAGGCAGATGGAGGGGAGGGGGAGATTGGCGGGTGAGGGAGGAGGCTGAGGGGGATTGGGAGGGGGAAATTGGCGGGTGAGGGAGGGGGCTGAGGGGGACTGGGCGGAGGATGGCGGAGGATGGTGGGGGAGTGAGCGGGGAACGCGGGAAGTAGGGAGAGGGAGAGAGAGACAGAGATAAAGGGAAGAGACCGATAGGGGGAAAGAGAGAGGGGAGTGAGAAAAAAAAGAGAGTGAGGGATGAGAGAGAAAGGGATAGAGTGAGAGACCGAGAGAGAGAGAGGAAAAGAGAGAGAGAGAGGGGGGAAAGAAAGAGGGAGATAGAGAGAGAGAGATACAGAGAGAGAGAAGAGAGAGAGATATAACAAATCAACTAAGGTAGTAATGAAAATGAAAGCAACAGCTGCCCGGAACACAAGTATGTCCAAGAAATGGAACGGACATTCCCCGAAGCTGCAGCCCAAGGCATCTGAGAGCTCTCCTCTCAATCTCTTTCTCTTCTATCTTCTTAGAACCAGTGGGTTCTGACCCCTGTGCTTGGAGCCCACCGCCTCATGCCCCAAAGAGAGAGAGAGGGAACATAGAAGGAGTACTGCAGTGAACAAATACCTGTATTTGAAGCAAAAATCTCTAAACCCTTTTTGATCTCTCTTGTGTAGAATCTGCTCTCATCAAACCTTCAGGACTGAATTTTTTATTTATTACGTGAATCTCTCCAAGTGTCCAAGCTTCTTACAAAGTTGTAAAACTTTTCTTCAAACAAACCCTTCCCAAGAATCTGCAACTCTTACTTGAAATATAAGTGGACAAATGATCATAGATGATGGGAATGCAAGGAGGCTAAAGAGTATGATCAGGGGAAATAGGAAGTGAAGCTTAAGGCACCTGTAGAGGAGGTACTGGGGTATCCACTTTTATCAAAAGTAGAGAATAAAGGTTAAACACATCTAGTACGTCGCCTACTCAAGGGGGTTCTCTTTAGGGAAATATACCCTTTAACATTTCTGTGAGCAGACAGAAGAATTGTACATACTCTACAAATATTAATCAACGAATGACTACAGAAGACCATATACTTCTTGATTCAAATCAGATGATTACAAGGTTGGGCAGAGTTATGCTCAATGGTGGAAGCTTAGGGCTAACATGCCACCCTAAAAGTAAATAACCTCAATGCAACAGAGTCTTCCCATCAGCTTAAGGGGCCAATTATATGCAGATTAACCCTGAACAATACAAATGGCAAAGAATTTCTCAAGTGAATAGAGCTTAACAGCAACACTGACTCATAGAAAAGAAAAATCCAAGCCACTCTCTTACACTATAGTGCTCATAGCCCTCCACTGAGAAGCCTACCCTCTGTATCTACACTACAGAGTAGCTCCTATAATAGGCTTGAAACCACAAGGTGCAAGAGAGGTCTTGTGCACGTACACGTAGGTGAACCAATGTATCTCTAAAAATGGTACCCCCAAATGAGCATAAATCCATTGTTTTTATAGACTCCAATAGGCCAAGAGAGCCTTGCCGATTCCTCACGTCCACTGATCACGCGCCGCTTGATTACCAAGATTGAAGGGGTAGATAAAATATTCCACTTGATTTGAATTGGATCCTCAAAAATAGGCAGTCGTCATGAATGCTTGGCGGCAACACTCATTTCATCACTTTTACTTTTACCACTTACAACTTTACTGTCACTTTTGAATGCAAGCTGAGATCCTCACTTTGTGCCGCCCGTGATATTTGAATGTCCCTGAGAAGCGCATCCTTCACCTAATTTTTGTAGTAACTTTTGATCCTTCATATTAAGTGAGCGGTGTGGGAGGTGAGTTGTGACGAGTTTGAGAGAGATTACAGGGATTTTGGAGGATTGTGGAGGGTTGTGGAGTTGTTTGGACTTGTGTGGGGTTTGTGGGGTTTGTGGGGTTTGTGGGGTTTGTGGGTTGGGGGGAATAGGGGGTGAGTTATGGGGAGTTGTGGTGGTTTTTGGGGTGTGGTCAAAAATTGATCCAAGATTTCAAACTTATTAATGCACCATTGGAAAGTACTCATCGAGAGCTTTCCAACGATATATAACACTATAGGGTTTGGATAAGAAATGACCCTCTAAATATCCATTCAAAATTACATGAAAACTTTGTGGGAGGTCGTGGGAAATTATGAGATTTGAGGGGGTGGTGTGAGGGGGCGGGGGTGGTTTGAGGGGGTGGTGTGAGGGGGTGGTTTGAGGGGGTGGCGTGAGGGAGTGGTTTGAGGGGGTGGTGTGAGGGAGTGGTTTGAGGGGGTGGTATGAGGGGGTGGTTTGAGGGGGTGGTGTGAGGGGGTGGTTTGAGGGGGTGGTGTGATGGGGTGGTTTGAGGGGGTGGTGTGAGGGGGCGGGGGTGGTTTGAGGGGGTGGTGTGAGGGGGTGGTTTGAGGGGGTTGTGTGAGGGGGCGGGGGTGGTTTGAGGGGATGGTGTGAGGGGGTGATTTGAGGGGGTGGTGTGAGGGGGTGGTTTCAGGGGGTGGTGTAAGGGAGTGGTTTGAGGGGGTGGTGTGAGGGGGTGGTTTGAGGGGGTGGTGTGAGGGGGTGGTTTGAGGGGGTGGTTTGAGGGGGTGGTGTGAGGGAGTGGTTTGAGGGGGTGGTGTGAGGGGGCGGGGGTGGTTTGAGGGGGTGGTGTGAGGGGGTGGTTTGAGGGGGTGGTGTGAGGGGGTGGTTTGAGGGGCTGGTGTGAGGGAGTGTTTTGAGGGGGTGGTGTGAGGGGGCGGGGGTGGTGTGAGGGGGCGGGGGTGGTTTGAGGGGGTGGTGTGAGGGGGTGGTTTGAGGGGGTGGTTTGAGGGGGTGGTGTGAGGGGGTGGGGGTGGTTTGAGGGGGTGGTGTGAGGGGGTGGGGGTGGTTTGAGGGGGTGGTGTGAGGGGGTGGTTTGAGGGGGTGGTGTGAACGAGCGGTTTGAGGGGGTGGTGTGAGGGAGTGGTTTGAGGGGGTGGTGTGAGGGGGTGGTTTGAGGAGGTGGTGTGAGGGGGTGGTTTGAGGGGGTGGTGTGAGGGGGTGGTTTGAGGGGGTGGGGTGAGGGGGTGGTTTGAGGGGGTGGTGTGAGGGGGCGGGGGTGGTTTGAGGGGGTGGTGTGAGGGGGTGGTTTGAGGGGGTGGTGTGAGGGGGCGGGGGTGGTTTGAGGGGGTGGTGTGAGGGGGTGATTTGAGGGGGTGGTGGTGGTTTGAGGGGGTGGTGTGAGGGAGTGGTTTGAGGGGGTGGTGTGAGGGGGTGGTTTGAGGGGGTGGTGTGAGGGGGCGGGGGAGGTTTGAGGGGGTGGTGTGAGGGGGTGGTTTGAGGGGGTGGTGTGAGGGGGTGGTTTGAGGGGGTGGTGTGAGGGAGTGGTTTGAGGGGGTGGTGTGAGGGGGCGGGGGTGGTTTGAGGGGGTGGTGTGAGGGGGTGGTTTGAGGGGGTGGTGTGAGGGGGCGGGGGTGGTTTGAGGGGGTGGTGTGAGGGGGTGGTTGGAGGGGGTGGTGTGAGGGGGTGGTTTGAGGGGGTGGGGGTGGTTTCAGGGGGTGGTGTGAGGGAGTGGTTTGAGGGGGTGGTGTGAGGGGGTGGTTTGAGGGGGTGGTGTGAGGGGGTGGTTTGAGGGGGTGGTGTGAGGGGGTGGTTTGAGGGGGTGGGGGTGGTTTGAGGGGGTGGTGTGAGGGAGTGGTTTGAGGGGTGGTGTGAGGGGGTGGTTTGAGGGGGTGGTGTGAGGGGGTGGTTTGAGGGGGTGGTGTGAGGGGGTGGTTTGAGGGGGTGGGGGTGGTTTGAGGGGGTGGTGTGAGGGAGTGGTTTGAGGGGGTGGTGTGAGGGGGTGGTTTGAGGGGGTGGTGTGAGGGGGTGGTTTGAGGGGGTGGTGTGAGGGGGTGGTTTGAGGGGGTGGGGGTGGTTTGAGGGGGTGGGGGTGGTTTGAGGGGGGAAGAGAGAGAGAGGGAAATGCCGCGATACAGACCCCCACATCAAGTCTTTGCACCGTCCCGGTGCAATTCCCGAAGCCGAAAACAAGATAGTGAAGGAAGTTCTTCTTTCTTGACTTGACTCAGATAATCCTTCACCCTGGAGAAATAAAAAAAAAATTATTATTATAATTGTTTTTTCACCTTTTTTTTTCATACTTTTTTTTCATACTTTTTTTTTTCATAATAAGTGCAATCACCAAATGAAATATAGTAGGTACGGTGAATGATATGCTTCCAATT
Source organism: Ceratopteris richardii (assembly GCA_020310875.1). Taxonomy (NCBI): domain Eukaryota; kingdom Viridiplantae; phylum Streptophyta; class Polypodiopsida; order Polypodiales; family Pteridaceae; genus Ceratopteris; species Ceratopteris richardii. The sequence continues at coordinate 47,700,553 of CM035420.1, read as the reverse complement.
TACCTTAATTCAGGTACTTCTTCACCCTAGAAATATTGACCAGGGGTATCCTCTTACCCTGCAAATCCTCCAGATGTACTGCTCCATGAGGTAATACCTTTATCACCGTGTAAGGTCCTATCCATTTGGGTGCCAGTTTGGTTGGAATTGCTGGGACCTGATGCACTTAAACCATGGATCCTTCCTGTACTTCATTGGACCTCAGATACCTGTCATCCAGTCTTTTGCGCTCTTCTTGTGTTACCTGAAGTTTTTGCATTGCTCCTTCTCTGTATTCTTCTAATGCCACCAATCTCTGAATGGGGGGTTCAATTCCAATGGTTTTGATTTCTATTTCCTTTTTGATAATGAATTCGAATGGTGCCAATGCCTCTTTCCCATATACTAACCGAAATGGAGTCTCGCCTGTAGTTACCCTTTTGTGGTTCTGAAAGCCCAGATTGCACCGATCAGTGCTAGTGGTGAGGAGCTTTGATGATCGAAAGATAATTTGCGAAGCAATCCAATCAAAATCTTATTGGAGCTTTCTGCTTGGCCATTTGCCCTTGGGTAGTAGGCACAAGATTTTTTATGGAAGATTTTGTACCTGTCAAATATAAACTGGAGCAATTGATTTACAAAATGTGTGCCCCTATCACTAGTTATTTCCAGTGGGCAACCAAATCTTGAGAAAATACATTTATACACAAATTTAGCCATTGTTAAAGCTGTGCAGTCCACAGTAGCTTTAGCCTCTATCCATTTAGTGGCATAGCATGTGGCCATCAAAATATACTTTTTTCCTCCAGGTTGACCAATTGGACTAATTGGTCCTATGAAATCAAGACCCCATCGTTCAAATGGGAGCCATCCTGTAGATATGACCAATGGTTGGAAATTCAATCTGGTTGGCGTGGGAGCACACCTCTGGCAGATGTGGCATTCTTTAGAAAACTTGATTGCATCCTTGAAAATATGAGGCCACCATAAACCTTTGTGGATGATTCTATGAGCCAATTCTTCCCCCTTTAGATGTCCTTCATTGTGTGCAGCCTCTAGCAGAAGATTTACCTCCTCTGGATAGACACACCTTCTCAATATATCATCTTGACAGTATTTATATAAATTTCCATTTATAAGAGAATATGCTTTGGTTTTCAGGAGCAATCTTCTCTTTTCTACAAGTGTCAAGTGTTCTGGGATCTTTCCAGTAGTCAGAACATGGAGAATTTCATCATACCAACCAGTCCGGATTCCTACTAGAAAAAGATTGCTATCCACCAATTCATCATTAATACCTGTTGCCTTTTCGCTCATTGCCGTCCTGGACACTTGATCTGCCATGTAGTGCTCTTTTCGTGGCTTAATATGAATATCAAAATTAAATTCTTGAAATAGGAGTAACCATCTCCAAATCCTTCCAGCTACTCTAGGCTTCTTTATCAAATACTTCAAGGGTTGATGATCAGAAATAACAATGAAATGTACACCAAGGAGATAATGTCGAAACTTCTGAAGGGCAAATACAATAGCCAAACCTTCTCTTTCCTTTGTACTGTAATTTCTTTCAGCTTGGTTGAGTAGTCTGCTTGCATAAGAGATAGGTCTATCCACTTTGTGAGATGATGGTTGAGCTAGAACTGCACCAACAGCATGAAGACTAGCATCTGTATGCACATGAAATTCCAATGACCAATTAGGAACACTTAAAAGGGGAGCAGTACATAGCCTCAACTTCAGTTCACAAAATGCTTTGTCAGCTTCAACACTCCATGAGAAAGGGATCTTTTTGCTGGTAAGCCTTGACAAGGGCTTAGCAATTTCCGAATACATCCTAATGAATGTACTGTGATACCCTGCATGGCCCAAGAAACTTTGCACTTCCTTTGGGCTTTCTGGAATTGGCATGGAAAGAATAGCTGTAACCTTTGCAGGGTCAACAGTTATGCCTTCAGCAGATACTATGTGACCAAGAAGAGTGCCCTTAGTGACCAAAAAGTGACATTTATCAGGATTCAATTTCAAACTTGTTTTGAGACATTGCTCAAAAATTTCTTTTAGATTTTCCAAATGGTCATGGAAATCTTGAACTGCTGCCCTTCTATCTGTACCTGAAAATACTGAAAAGTCATCCATGAAAATGCGTAGAAAGGTTGTTAACCATTTGCCCGATATCAGATACATCGTTCTATTAAATGAAGCCGGTACATTCTTCAAATCAAAAGCCATTCGAGTATAGACATAAGTGCCCCAGGGAATGACAAAGGCTGTTTTGTCCCTATCATCAGGATGGATCACTATCTGATTGTAGCCACTAAAACCATCCAAGAAACTATACAAAGTGTGACCAGCTACCTCTTCAAGTACTTGCTCTGTGAAGGGCTGAGGAAATCCATCTTGAATAGTCACTTTATTCAAAGCACGGAAATCAACACATACCCTTATTTTTCCACTATTTTTCTTCGGCACAATAACCATAGAAGAAAGCCACCTGGAATGTTCTACTGGCACAATTATACCTGCTTCTTCTAATTTTGTAATCTCTGCTATTACCGCCTATACTTCGGATTGAGTCGATATGGCCTACTTCTTACAGGTGCAGCTCCCTCAACCAAGGGTATCCGATGTAATCCAAGCTCTTCTGGTATTCCTGTTAGATCTTTGTAGGACCATGCGAAGACACTTTTGTAAGTAAAGAGCAAAGAAGTTACCTTCTGTAGTAAATTAGGATAATGCCACAACCAGGATGCCAAATGGACTACTTGAGGGTTCTCTTCATCCCCTAAATTTACTTCTTGAACCAATGTTTCAGGACTGGCCTTGTTTGATAAATCATCTCCACTAGATGCAGGAGTGGAGTTTAATTTATATTCTACAACATGTTCTTCCATCCATCCTTGAGGTATATCTGAGAAAGGAAGATCTTCTCTGCCCTTAGGTTCAAAATATTCTACCTCTGATACTTTTATCTGGGTTGCTTCCTCAAGGCTTGTGCTTTCCTGCAATTGCTCATTCTCCAACACCTTGTGGTCTTCATTGCCCTTTCCTGTAATTAACTTATCTGCAACTTCTTCCTCAATTTCATTAATCTCCATTGTGCAACACTTTGCACTTCCCATCATCCAATTTAACAATGTATCCTCTTCTTGGGGTAGAGAGGGCATTACCTGAGTGTCCACAGTATATCCAGTAGTTTTTCCTGAGTCGAATCCTTCTTCCAAATGTAGTTGCAGTTGGCTATTGGTATTTGTTGAAATCCATAGTTTATTTTTTCCCCAATCTTGCAAAGCTTTTGCTTGTCTCAGCCAAGGTCTCCCCAGGAGTAGAGGGTAAGAAGTCTCCTGTGGAAGTGCAATAACAACAAAATCTAGAACAAAATGGCAGCCCTGTACTACCATCAGCACCTTCTCAATAATGCCCAGTGGCGCAACCCGATGTTGATCTGCCAATGTAACCGTGAATGGTGCCAACTTGGTGGGGTTCAATTTCAGCTTCTTCATTGTAAAATCTGGCATTAACTTGATACCAGAGCCTCCATCTATGATCGCACCTGTGAGAGTTTCATCCTTTATACAAATAGATAATCTTGAGCTTTGGTAGTCTGCTAAGGGTGCAGGGGGAAAATCAACCATGAAACCATCTATACTAGCTCATTGGACCAAGTGAGCAGAGTGTATAATCTCAGTAAGTCACTTCTTATTTTTGAATCCATCCTTATAAGTTCATATAGACTAACCTTGTGATGAATACCTTTCAAGATCTGTTCAATGTTTACCTCCGGAGTGTTTTCTTGCAGACTTGTTGGTTGGCCCTTTAGAGAAGTAGTCACTTTATTATAAGCTCCTTCAATTTGTGCTTGGTCCTTCCATCTAGACTTCTTTTCTTCCTCTTTATCCTGAAATCCTTGTTGTTCATCTCTCTGGGTTGCAGCTGCTTGCCTAGCTCTAGTCATCATGGGCATTGCAGAGGATGAAACAACATAATTCTGAGTCGTTTTTCCTTCTTCATGTGGAGAGACTGCAATCATATGAATTGGAGCAAGACGACCTCTTGGGCAATCTTTGGTATAATGATCCTTGGCCTCTGGACAATGTTGACAAGGAGGTGCATCTTCTGGGAGGGAACACCTATTTTGCATGTGGCCATATTCACCACAACGATAGCACATCAAGGGTCTATTATATCTAGGCTTTGCAGGCCTATTCTCCTCTCTATTAGATGTATTTGAAGTACTAGCATAGTATGAATCCAAAGTTTGAGGGTTACCTCTCTGCTGTGTACCCTTGAGGTAATAACAATCTCTGGCTTCATGACCATCTTTTCCACAAAATTGACAGCTTACCTTAATAGGGCAATTAGCATTGGAATGTCCATTGTTGTTACAGATTGTACACCAAATTTGTCTCCTTATATCCTGAGTGGTCTTCAAATCTTCTAACTCTCGGCGAAGTTGAGCTACTTCATCATCAGTGCGACGCAGTGGTGGCAAGACCTTCTCTTCTTGTTGATTTTGTTGCATCTTCAATGCTTCCAGTTCCCTCCTTAGTTGCTCAATAGGATCCAGATCTGCAGCATACTTTTGTTGTGTATCCCCTTCAAAATGTTGCCTTGCTTCTTCAATGCGTGATGCCGCTGCAACAAAATCATTGAGGGTCGCATCCAATCTAAGAGATTCACGAAGCTTCTACTGAGATGACCTAGGCAGAGCCTTTTCGATCCACTTTTTAACCAAAAAGTCACCTGGAGCATGTGGCAGACGTGCAACAAGTGCTTTTGTTCTAGTGTGAAGTTCATGAAAGGATTCACCTGGTCTTAGCTTCAAATTCTCTAGCTGATCTAGAGCTCTTTTCGAGGAATCACTTGGTCGGAATGTCTGTGAGAACGCTGCCTTCAAAGCCTCCCATGTAGTGAAATGGCCATCTGCATATTGACTATACCATTTATCTGCGAGACCCTCCAATGTGGATGGAAAGATTGCCAGCATTGCATGCTCTCTATTTTGCAAACCTCGTCCACGGCATAAAGAGATGAATCTTCTCACATGATCATCAGCATCCTCATAGGCTTGTCCCTTGAAGGTAGGGAATTTGATATTTAATCTCGAGAGTAAATGAGAGAGATCCTCCATTTGTACTGGTGTTTCTTCGGACGTATCTGAGGAGAAGTCTAGAGTTCTCCTATACCCCTCTTTCAACAATGGTGTCGCACCCAAATCAATTGATAAATTTAGGGAGGGCAGAGGGGAGGTAGACTCACTAGTCCTGGTTATGGCTAACTTGTTAAGGCTCCTCCGAACACGAAGAGACTCCTTATCTGCCCGTGTATGGGTCATGTACCTACTTGCAAATGTAATAGGGCAAAAATACCTCTCACAGAAATGCAAAGGTCCCACCGGGTGTGCCAAACTGTAGAGGAGGTACTGGGTATCCACTTTTATCAAAAGTAGAGAATAAAGGTTAAACACATCTAGTACGTCGCCTACTCAAGGGGGTTCTCTTTAGGGAAATATACCCTTTAACATTTCTGTGAGCAGACAGAAGAATTGTACATACTCTAGAAATATTAATCAACAAATGACTACAGAAGACCATATACTTCTTGATTCGAATCAGATGATTACAAGGTTGGGCAAAGTGATGCTCAATGGTGCTAGCTTAGGGCTAACATGCCACCCTAAAAGTAAATAACCTCAATGCAACAGAGTCTTCCCATCAGCTGAAGGGGCCAATTATATGCAGATTAACCCAGAACAATACAAATGGCAAAGAATTTCTCAAGTGAATAGAGCTTAACAGCAACACTGACTCACAGAAAAGAAAAATTCAAGCCACTCTCTTACACTATAGTGCTCATAGCCCTCCACTGAGAAGCCTACCCTCTGTATCTACACTACAGAGTAGCTCCTATAATAGGCTTGAAACCACAAGGTGCAAGAGAGGTCTTGTGCACGTACGCGTAGGTGAACCAATGTATCTCTAAAAATGGTACCCCCAAATGAGCATAAATCCATTGTTTTTATAGACTCCAATAGGCCAAGAGGGCCTTGCCGATTCCTCACGTCCACTGATCACGCGCCGCTTGATTACCAAGATTGAAGGGGTAGATCAAATATTCCACTTGATTTGAATTGGATCCTCAAAAATAGGCAGTCGTCATGAATGGTTGGCAGCAACACTCATTTCATCACTTTTACTTTTACCACTTACGCCTTTACTATCACTTTTGAATGCAAGCGGAGATCCTCACTTTGTGCCGCCCGTGATATTTGAATGTCCCTGAGAAGCGCATCCTTCACCTAATTTTTGTAGTAACTTTTGATCCTTCATATTAAGTGAGCGGTGTGGGAGGTGAGTTGTGACGAGTTTGAGAGAGATTATAGGGTTTTTAGAGGATTGTGGAGGGTTGTGGAGTTGTTTGGAGTTGTGTGGGGTTTGTGGGGTTTGTGGGTTGGGGGGAATAGGGGGTGAGTTATGGGGAGTTGTGGTGGTTTTTTGGGTGTGGTCAAAAATTCATCGAAGATTTCAAATTTATTATTGCACCATTGGAAAGTACTCATCGAGAGCTTTCCAAAGATATATAACACTGTAGGGTTTGGATAAGAAATGGCCCTCTAAATATCCATTCAAAATTACATGAAAACTTTGTGGGAGGTCGTGGGAAATTATGAGATTTGAGGGGGTGATGTGAGGGGGCGGGGGTGGTTTGAGGGGGTGGTGTGAGGGAGTGGTTTGAGGGGGTGGTGTGAGGGGGCGGGGGTGGTTTGAGGGGGTGGTGTGAGGGGGTGGTTTGAGGGGGTGGTGTGAGATATAAAAATAAATTCATTCCCAATGATTTGATTGATGGTGGCTCAAGCATTAACATCACCTCTACCACCACATGTAAGCAAATGTGTTGGAACAGAATAGACCCAGCACGGGTGGTTTGAGGGGGTGGTGTGAGGGGGTGATTTGAGGGGGTGGTGTGAGGTGGTGGTTTGAGGGGGTGGTGTGAGGGAGTGGTTTGAGGAGGTGGTGTGAGGGGGTGGTTTGAGGGGGTGGTGTGAGGGGGCGGGGGTGGTTTGAGGGGGTGGTGTGAGGGGGTGGTTTGAGGGGGTGGTTTGAGGGGGTGGTGTGAGGGAGTGGTTTGAGGGGGTGGTGTGAGGGGGTGGTGTGAGGGGGTGGTTTGAGGGGGTGGTGTGAGGGGGTGGTTTGAGGGGGTGGTGTGAGGGGGTGGTTTGAGGGGGTGGTGTGAGGGAGTGGTTTGAGGGGGTGGTGTGAGGGGGCGGGGGTGGTTTGAGGGGGTGGTGTGAGGGGGTGGTTTGAGGGGGTGGTTTGAGGGGGTGGTGTGAGGGGGTGGGGGTGGTTTGAGGGGGTGGTGTGAGGGGGTGGTTTGAGGGGGTGGTGTGAGGGAGCGGTTTGAGGGGGTGGTTTGAGGGAGTGGTTTGAGGGGGTGGTGTGAGGGGGTGGTTTGAGGGGGTGGTGTGAGGGGGTGGTTTGAGGGGGTGGTTTGAGGGGGTGGTTTGAGGGGGTGGTGTGAGGGGGTGGTTTGAGGGGGTGGTGTGAGGGGGCGGGGGTGGTTTGAGGGGGTGGTGTGAGGGGGTGATTTGAGGGGGTGGTGGTGGTTTGAGGGGGTGGTGTGAGGGAGTGGTTTGAGGGGGTGGTGTGAGGGGGTGGTTTGAGGGGTTGGTGTGAGGGGGCTGGGGAGGTTTGAGGGGGTGGTGTGAGGGGGTGGTTTGAGGGGGTGGTGTGAGGGGGTGGTTTGAGGGGGTGGTGTGAGGGAGTGGTTTGAGGGGGTGGTGTGAGTGGGTGGTTTGAGGGGGTGGTGTGAGGGGGCGGGGGTGGTTTGAGGGGGTGGTGTGAGGGGGTGGTTTGAGGGGGTGGTGTGAGGGGGTGGTTTGAGGGTGTGGTGTGAGGGGGTGGTTTGAGGGGGTGGGGGTGGTTTGAGGGGGTGGTGTGAGGGAGTGGTTTGAGGGGGTGGTGTGAGGGGGTGGTTTGAGGGGGTGGTGTGAGGGGGCGGGGGTGGTTTGAGGGGGTGGTGTGAGGTGGTGGTTTGAGGGGGTGGTGTGAGGGGGTAGTTTGAGGGGGTGGGGGTGGTTTGAGGGGGTGGTGTGAGGGAGTGGTTTGAGGGGGTGGTGTGAGAGAGGGAAATGCCGCGATACAGCACCCATGGCCATGTGGTGACCTTAGAGTGTGTAGAACCTTGAGCATCCATGGTCACCAAGTCACAGAAAGAGTATCATAGTGGGTAGAAATTAGATTACCTAGCACCGATTGAGCAGAAACAAACACTCCAAAAAGAAGTATAGTGGACTATAGAGTATCCACTCCATTATATAGAGCCTCCATTAGTTTTAGTGGAACCTTCTAGAAAAGAGTGACATAGCACATTTGGTAAGAAGGCTGGTGAATCTATTCAAGAGAAAAAAAAGAATTCTAGGCCACCAATAGATTCAAATATATTTGAAGAGCCACAGGCAGGGTATACGGATCAGGAGACTACTAGCAAGATACGGAGCCATAAGTTCCCGAATGGAATAGAAACAAGGGAATACGGATATCGGAACAACAGTGGATGGTGAGTATTGTGAGTTCTGTCAAGATTCACATATCAAACTATCGTTGGGAGCTTTAGTAGAGCTCATCCCAACTTTTCTGAAGTAATTATTACGGGAGCTCTAGGAAAAATATTCACCATCTCTGAGTCCAAAACCCTCGGTCTCAATGGTAAGAGATGTCCCTGATAGAATATTAGACTATGTAGTTCCTACACATCTAGATGGAAGATCAATCATGGGGGTAACCAGTGGGGCTGGTTAAGGACATCCCCATACATATTTTGTAGATATTATTCAGTATTACATTTGTTATGCTGGAGCTGAAGGGGTAGAATCTGGATTATGATTTGTTGTTGGGGCGTCCTTGGTTATGAAATGCTAAACTCAGATAGAACTAGGACGAAAAGATGACTACATTCAGAAGAGGACATGAAAAGTTTTTTGTACCAATAGAAGAAGAATAACATTGCCTTCCCAAACATAAACTAGTATTAGTCGAGCCTCCGCATATGCTGGACGGGCTCAAGGACGATGCACAAGAATTTTCAGAAGCGAATTAGGATTTGATATCTTTGAGAGTGATAGATGTGAGTTCAATCATAATCCCAAGCTGGGACAAAATAATGGTTGCAGTTCTGCATGGAACGCTTGGAAGAAAATGATGAATATATTTTCAACCCAGAGATAAAATACCCCATGTAGATTGGGAAGATTTGGGTAGAAGAAGATTCTTTGGAGGTTGTAAATTTGGGTACTATGAAAGATCCAAAACCAATTGAATTTGTTCAGAGCTTGCTCCAAAATTCTAGATGGCACGGATAGCAATATACTACAACAATGAAAAGATGTTTTTGCATGGACATATGTGGATATGAAAGGATTTTATATGAAGTTGTATCATCATCGCATTTTTCTTAAGCCGGATGCTACCCTAGTCATGCAGCAACAATAAAAGATGAGCCCTAACTTTGCAAAGCACGTGAAACACGAACTAGATAGATTTAATTAAAGTGGGATACATTGTACCTATTGAAAATCTGGAATGGGTCTCACCCATTGTGATTGTTCCCAAAGAACAAGCAATTATAAATCTGTGTTGATTATAGAAAATTGAATGCGGCAACCATACGGGATCCTTTCCCATTGCCATTCTTGAACACTATGCTTGATGAGATAGGAGGTTGGGAAATGTATTCGTTTCTCGATGGATTTAGTGGATATATCCAAGTTTGGATGGCACAAGTCAACATACCTAAAACAACATTTATTACAAACTAGGGAGTATTTGCTTGTACCATCATGTGGTTTGGGTTGCAAAACACACCAAGCACTTTCCAGTGGTGCATGCAGCCAATATTTACTCCCTACTTTAAATCATTTATCTGCATTTTTTTGGATGACTTCTCAATTTTTGGCACAATGGTAGTGCACCTAGAACATTTGTGCACATGCTTTGATTCTTGCAAATAGGTACACCTTTGTCTGAATTGGAATGAATCTACTTTTGTGGTCAAATGCAAAAAATTATTGGGCCATGTTATTTATGTAAAAGGTATTGCAATGGATCTAGCTAAAGTTAAAGTGATACTGGAGACCCGAGCACCCTAGAATCCGGAGGAGGTCTTATGATTCCTAGGTTAGGTTCGGTGGCACAACCGACATCAATGAGGTCTATCAAATATTTCCATTCCATTGAATAAGCTAGCACATATTTGACTAGTAGAATTTGTGTGGACAAATGAAGCCAAAAATACCTTTGAGTGATTACAAAAAATGTTAGCTACAAGACCTGTTTTGAAAGCCCCAGGCTAGAAGCAGCCATTCCATGTGATGGAGGATGCTTTAGACAAAGCTATTCGAACCCTTATGCAGAAGGAAGACCGCAACTAGTTCCACCTTCTTTGTTATACTAGTGAGAGATTAAGAGCAGTAGAACATAATTACTCAACTACGGAATGAGAATGGTTAGGTCGCATTTATTCGATAAAGAAGTTCATGCATTATTTGTTGGGTCCAACATTCACCATCCATGTAGATCATAGTGCTCTACTGTATTTAGTAAAGCATCAAAACTTCGTTGGATGCCTTTCCAGATGGGTCTTTTTGCTCCAGGAGTTGGAGTACGACATTGTTCATCACCTAGGCCGCAGTCATGCTATAGCAAATTTTTTGTCTCGCATTGACCATGGAGAACCCCCCGAAGGTGTTGACAATACTCTCCCAAATGCAAAAGTCTTTATGATGAGTGAAATCAATAATGGTCTGCAAGCTTCTCCTAGTTGGTATGAGCAAATGTTTAGGTATCTAGAAAATGGCATTTCTCTATTGTATTTGTGGTGAGCACTAAGGAAGAAAGTTGGCCTCCGAAGTTATAGGTTCACTTATTATGGTCCGTAAAATTTAGTAGTCTAGATTGTGCTAACCTACTATCTATGCAGATGTTCATCATGCAATGTGGAACTATGATCCATGCCAATGCACTGGTGAACCCCGTGACAGTCAACACTTTTCATTGGAGCCAATCCTTCTCCTTGAACCCTTCTAGAAATGGGGCTTGGACATTATAGGTCTGATCCAACCACTAGAAGTTTGAATGGGAGCTCTATATATTTTGACCTGTATGGATTATTGCACTCAATGGGTGGAAGCTTGGGTGACTAAATAGGCCACTGCACATACATTAACAAAGAAACTTCAAAATGAAATCCTTATGCGATATGGCCTTCTTATAGAACTACTTTCTGATAGAGAAAGGCACCTTTTAAATCAATTGATTTCTGAACTCACTTCGGAGTACCAGATTAAACATAAATTTAGTTCTCCCTAATAACCAAGAGCAAACAGATTGGCGGAGAGTACTAATAAAATTTACTGCACATGCTCTAGAATGTTTTTGTCGGCAGTACATCTTTTAAATTTCTCTACGAATAGGAGGCAATCCTCTCATTTGAGTTTGTAGTACCAAGTCTCTAAATTGCAGTACAAAAGAGATTGGTTTTGGAGGACTCGTTTGCTTACAAAATGGATCAACTATGGAAATTGGAAAAATAGCAATATCATAGCTTTTTACTATTATAGGAAATATAGACTGGGTTTTTCAGTTGTCTTTTGCCTTAATCCTAGAAAGGGTTAATGTTGCTAACAAAGGAATCACAACTAGCGCTGAGCTAGTGGATGCAACAAAGACTTGCAGACTACTTGGAAAACCATGTTCGGATGAATACAAATTTGTGCACCTCCTAGAGGACAACCCTTTGAAGTTAGGGTTATTAATGACAACTATGATTATGAGCCTGCAAGCACAACATTACAGAGTATCGCAACAACTATTTGCCTTTGTAAAGGAGTCTGCAAAAAATGTTGGTAAATTGGGCTGAGATAATTTTTTGGAAATTAAAGAAAGAGGTAAGAAGACTCTTTAGATGGACTAGACAGACAATAAATGTCGTGTTGGATTCCAAGGTGGGAGTAGTTTCCACTCTACTATTTACGGAGACCAACATACTTACCTCGAGAATACACAATATGTTTGATGAAAGTTTTCCTTTAGATTCTTAAGAAAAGGGCGACAGAGTGAAAACTAGTGGAAGGTACCTCTCATGAGTAGATAGAGACTAATAGAGATTAGGAAGAGGAGTCCTAGAGGCGACAAGTAGAGGAGAATCAATGGCGGGAAGCCTAGAGGAAGGCCAAGGAAGAAGTAGAGAGAAAGGCTAGGGAAGAAGTGGAGAGGAAGGTGAGAGAAGAAGATGCAACAAGAGAACGAATGGAAGAGGAAAGGAGATGAAAGTAGGAGGAAGAATAATCGAAGAGAAGAGAAGGGGAAGAAAGGGCAAAAAGTGTTGTAGAGGAAGAAAGACTTTGAAAACAAGAACAGAAACAAGGAGACCATTTGGGAGGTACATCTCGAAAAATTCCAGTACTATACACATTTTCATCTTGCGGACTTAGAGATAGATGGAAAAACGAAGAAGGTAAAGTAAAGTTTCCTACAGTGTGATGTAGTGACCACATCTATGCTTGGATGTATAATAATGAGACGGTTCAACCATAGCTATTTGTTGATTAAGCTAGAGGGATAACATTCAAGAGATTTTTGACCCTGTATCAACACAAGTTGCAAGGATTCTAGAGCTAGAAAAGTGGATTAATTAGTGGAAGCAACATTGTGATGATGCGAATGTAGTTCTCACCCAAATAAGGAAGCAGAGGTGGAGAAATTGAGAAAGGAAGCAACAGTTTTGGATATCAATTATAAGAGGAAATGAGAAGAATCACAGAAGCTAATTGAGGGTTACATAATGAAGTCAAGTAATGTCACTTTAGCTTTCGATAATTTATTGTAAGGTTTTTAGAAAAGAGTACCAGAATTAGAAGCATCTATAGCTATTTATAGAAGTAGTAGCTAGCAATTCTTAGATCCAAAGGAATTATTTGAGGTGGAGATTAAGCTTGTGGAAGAAAATATAATAGAAAGGTTCAATGAGTTGTGCTATGATATAGAAAGAATAATGTTCTAGAAGTGCAAAATGAGGATGAGGACTTGTAAACTTTTCCTTGTAATCAGTGGGTTCAGATCCACCGTGTGTGCTAGTGTTAGCAGCCGGTGTGGACGATCACATCAATTCTAAAATGTATTAATGAGGTAGTAGGAAAAGGGGATTTTACAGAGATCTTAAGAGTTTCAAGAGCTGTGAATTCGATGATTTTTATCTATCATAAATTATAGAATGGTGTGTATGGACTACAAAGAAGTTCATTGTCATTCATTATGGTACACATTTCTAAAGGAAACGAGTACGGGTGTAGATATGCAGAGTGCAAAAACAATCAGTGGTCTATCAGATATGGTTTAGAGTAGTATGGTGAAATACAACATGATGTATTCATTGCTTAAATATCTACCTTCTACTGTGGTAATCTGAATTTGTATATCTCTTACTAGTGTAACGAACTTGTGTGGCATGAAGTTGTATTAATGAAATTTTAAGGAACAGAAATGCATGTTTATGAATACTGTGTATTCATAAATCCCCATTCTTGAATCCCATTACTTTGGATATTTTAGCACTGTAATGAATCATAACAACGAAACAAAAGTCAATCTCTTGGGTTGATAGTTTAAAGGAAGAATAAAACAACTTTTAAGTACGTTCAAGGAAGATGTAATAGATGCATATAGTGTTATCTTTTATTTATATTATCTCACAAAAAATAATAAAAGATGAAGGATGCTCACCAAACTAGTGTAAAAAAATTAAATAAATAAAGAATCGAAATCCTTCTCATTCTATACTCTGTTTTCAAGTTTTGATACATCATGGTTTCCTACATTTCATGATTGCATGAGTAGCCTATATTAGAAAATTGTACATAAAGGTGTTTTTTTATAGTTAAGGCTAGATATTTAGTTTACATGTGTCCATTTGAATGCATAAGCTAGGGTAAGGATAGATAAGCAGGGTGCTAATAGATAAGGATAGATATTGTCTTATTTATGTAAGGATAGATAAGCAGGGTGCTAATAGTTTGACTAAAGCAATTAGAACATAAAATTTGAAGTTGTATTTGAAGATGCTTGGATTATAGGACTCTACATTAAGCTTGAGGGGGAGTATTGAGATATGATGATCAAGGATGTCATGTACAACATTTTGATCTTTTTGATATGTAGTGGCTACATACATACGTACACACACACACACACACACACACACACACACACACATATATATATATATATATATATATATATATATATATATATATATATATATATATATATATATATATATATATATATATATATATATATATATATATATATATATATGGGACACATTGAGTGAGCTATACAAGATTTACCTGCCAAGAGTGATGTCACATTTGTTTCCTTGCCAACTCATGCATTCATAGACATTAAGGTCTTCTTTATGTATGATTCTTTATATGTTGTACTAGTTGTGTTGTTGTATTAGGTCATTACTATATATTCTTTTTATGTGATAGAAGATGAAGAAAAATATCATTCTTCATTGCCACAATATGTGTGTAATGATCTCTTTTTATGTGAGTGTGTATGAGAGGTTTCTTTCTTATCTCCTTTCTCTTGACATGAAGCATAAATGGGATATCTTTGATTAATTCAAGGGGGTCAAAACTATTTTTGAAAAGGAATGTGATAAGTACACCAAACATCTAACACTAGATGGATGGGGAGAATACTTGTCCCACACACTCTTTGTCTTTTTGGAGTCAAATGGGATTAAGAGTCAAGTCCCATGTTCATACATGCCACAAAAAAAGGCAAAGTCAAAAAGAAGAATATGTATATTGCATAATGTGCAAGGGCTATGATGATTGAGATGGGAATTCCAAATTTCTATTGGGAACAACCACTTTTCTATACATCGTTACTAGAGAAATCACATTAGCTAAATGTGCCAAAGATGGATATGATAGAAAACGAAATGTAACACACTTGAGAGTGATTGGTTGTACTTGTTATGTTTTATTACCAAGTGAATTAAAAATCCAATTGGTTAATAGATAAAAAAAAGTATATTCATAAACTATGAAGGTTAATAGAAGTGGTATGGATCCTAAAAACTCACAACTGAGGAGATAAACACATCAAGGGATGTTAAGATTGACGATCTTTTGCCTTGGTACTCTTCATAGTTATATATGGAAGCAAATGAAGATGATAAATTAAGGACTTCAAGTGGAAATGAAGAATTAGAAAGCATGGTTCTTAGTGGACGAAATGAAGCAAGTATATATGCATCATGGTTTGGAAAAATCTCTACATCAATTCTACTTATTTATGAAAAGAACAAAGGCAAGTACAATATTAAAGAGATTGAACAAGATTAAGAACTGTGGATAGAGGTCAATGTATACCATCATGCAAATGAGGAGGTGAGCTCAAAAGAAAACAACAAATAACCAAATGAATGAAACGTTTAAATAAGAAGGTATGGTAAGGTAATCTATACACTTGAGAGTGTTATACTTTATGTAATTATGGAATGTTAGATGAATTTTAATGTATTGAGGGTTTTTATGTGATTTGTGTTTTGATTTAGCAGGTGAAGACTCATGAGGGTGTGAATGCACATGGACATATTCAGATATTTAGAAGAATATTTAGAAAAATATTTAGAAGATAGTATGTTAGTCATTTCTTGTAAAAGTAATAGATTACAGGGTGTGAATGCACATGGACATATTCATATATTTAGAAGAATATTTAGAAGATAGTATGTTAGTCATTTCTTGTAAAAATAATAGATTACTTTAGAAGGAAAAGTTTTGGTAAAAATAGAAAATCAATTGAACAGCAAAAATTTTGAATATAAAGCTAAATCTCATAAATGCAAGCTTTTTGAAGTGACACCCTCATGTATCTTCTATTAAGGACATAATGCAAAATACCTATAAATTCACATGCTTTGATAGACTTGTCCATCAAAGTGTATGGGGGAGGTTTGTACACAATCTCATGTCAATTCTCTTGTCTATTTCTATTCTTTGAGTACTTTTGCGAGAATTGATTTCTATACTATCCTTTGTGTACGTGCATCTATTAGATCTAGGCAATAGTGGTATGAGAGCCAAGGCGCATCTATGGAGGTGGTTTCTCAACATTCCATTGTGATTTGTAGAATCCATTCTATTTGTGTTTAGGCATCCCTCTCAATCATCGGGTCTACGCTATTTGTGTTTTCATTTATCAAGTTCCTTTGTTTTTGGTTCACTGGTTGTTGTTTCAAATTTTTTTGAATTAGTCACTATGATCATTTTTCTCGTTGTACTCACTATACTCAGTGTGCTTACTATACTCACTGTGTGCATTGTGCTCAATGTACTCACTATTATCCCTATGCTCACTTTTAATCAAATTAGTTTTTCAAATTCTTTAATCAATTCGGTTATCATTCGGCTTACTTCAAGGCATAGACTAAGGCATAAAAGTAATGCATAACTTTGGCATCTTTGGCTTCTCTGGCATTCATGGTTCTCTTTGTTCACTTTGGTTTCATTTGGTTCCATTTGTAGATGTTAGCTATGCGCGAACTAATTCTAAGTTATGAGTGGCAATAAGTGCTTAGTTATTTCCCTAGTTAGCTTACTTATTTTGCTAGTTTGCCTACTTAGTTCCTTACTTAGCATGTAGGGGATTTGAACTCGTAACCTCATACTTCCAAGAGATAAGCTTTATCCACTAACTTATTTTCACTTATTGATAGCCCAATCCTTTTAGTTAGTATTTAACATAACTTCTAACACTCTCTTTCCCTTATTTATTTATTTATTTATTCACCAATCTGAGTTATCTTATTTATCTTATTTATTATTATTTATCAAACACTCTCATTTATTTAACTATTTATTTATTCATTCATTTCTTTATTTTTATATGTTTCCATGACAAAATCTTTTCTTTCTATTTTAATTTAAATATTGCTAAAATTCTTTTCACATGACTAGTAACAGGTTTTGGATCCTACCCATAGTATAGAGGATTTTGGTAAGCTCTTTTTAAATGTTAGTTATTATATGTATTATTTCTCGTCATGGTAAGTTATTAATTGAATGTACTTGTCTCCATCATGGTTTTCTAAAAAAATTATTCTATCAGATCAAGATATTCATATCTATAATTATGTGTGGCTTGCATTATTTCAAAACTTAGGTTCCAAAATAGACTTTAGCCCTACATATCATTCATAATCACATTATCTTCTAGTTTTGCAATTCCATGCATGTGGTTTTACATGGAATATGCTTATGATTCTTCAGTCATGGGACATGTGACTGGCTATCCATGTCTATTTTATTCTTATCAATTGAGGTCAATTGCTTGTCAACTCGGGGGCATGTTATACATATGGAGTAATGGAATGTTATATGGATTCTAATGTCTTAAGGGTTTCAATGTGATTTT
This sequence comes from Ceratopteris richardii, assembly GCA_020310875.1. Classification (NCBI taxonomy): domain Eukaryota; kingdom Viridiplantae; phylum Streptophyta; class Polypodiopsida; order Polypodiales; family Pteridaceae; genus Ceratopteris; species Ceratopteris richardii. The sequence continues at coordinate 47,683,091 of CM035420.1, read as the reverse complement.
TCTTTTGATTTAGTAGGTGAAGCCTCATGAGGGTGTGAATGAGTGTGGAATTATTCAGATATACAGAAGAATATTTAGAAGATAGTATTTTAGTTATTTTCTGTAAAAATAATAGATCACTTTAGAAAGTGATGTTTTTGTAAAAAACGTAGATTGCTTGAAAATCTACAATTTTGTAAATAAAGTAGATTTTTTTAAATGCATTGTAGCACCCCTCCTTTTCTCTTCCTCCTTGTTCAAACAGAACCTGTTCTCAGGGGATTCGTCTCTCCTATCGGTTGCCATCCTCATCTATAGCACCTCTCTACGCGCACCATAAGTTTGGGTTTTTCCCATTATCAAGCGGGTCAGTTGGGCTTTTCTATTTTTCTCTCTCTCTTCCTCTCTCTCTCTCTCTCCCTATCTCTCTCCCTCTCTTTCTCTCTCTCTCTCTCTCTCTCTCTCTCTCTCTCTCTCTCTCTCTCTCTCTCTCTCTCTCTCTCTCTCTCTCTCTCTCTCTCTCTCTCTCTCTCTCTCTCTCTCTCTCTCTCTCTCTCTCTCTCTCTCTCTCTCTCTCTCTCTCTCTCTCTCTCTCTCTCTCTCTCTCCCTCTCCCTCTCTCTCCCTCTCTCTCTCTCTCTCGGCCTCTCTTTTTCTCTCTCCCGTCCTCCCGTTTTCTCTCTCTCTCTCTCTCTCTCTCTCTCTCTCTCTCTCTCTCTCTCTCTCTCTCTCTCTCTCTCTCTCTCTCTCTCTCTCTCTCTCTCTCTCTCTCTCTCTCTCTCTCTCTCTCTCTCTCTCTCTCTCTCTCCCCCCCCCCCGCCGCCTTACCCCCTGTTGACCCGCCCGCAACCCCCGCCCTACCCCCCCCTGACCCGCCTGCAACCCCCGCCCCTCCCCGCAGCTTCCCCCGCCCCTCCTCGCCCCTCCTCGCCCCTCCCCGCCACCACCCCCGCAAACCCCCGCCCTACCCCCCCCGCTGACCCGCCCGCAACCCCCGCCCCTCCCCGCAGCTTCCCCCGCCCCTCCTCGCCACCACCCCCGCAAACCTCGTCCTACCCCCCCGCTGACCCGCCCGCAACCCCCGCCCCTCCCCGCAGCTTCCCCTGCCCTACCCCCTGCTGACCCGCCCGCAACCCCCCCCCCCTACCCCCCCGTTGACCTGCCCGCAACCCCCGCTCCTCCCCGTAGCTTCCCCCGCCCCTCCCCGCCACCACCCCCGCAAACCCCCGCCCTACCCCCCCGCTGACCCGCCCGCAACCCTTGCCCCTCCCGGCAGCTTCCCCCGCCCTACCCCCTGCTGACCTGCCTGCCACGCCCGCCCTACCCCCCCGCTGACCCGCCCGCAACCCCCGCCCCTCCCCGCAGCTTCCCCCGCCCCTCCCCGCCACCACCCCCGCAAACCCCCGCCCTACCCCCCCGCTGACCCGCCCGCAACCCCCGCCCCTCCCCGCAGCTTCCCCCGCCCCTCCCCGCCACCACCCCGGCAAACCCCCGTCCTACCCCCCACTGACCCGCCCGCAACCCCCGCCCCTCCCCGCAGCTTCCCCCGCCCTACCCCCTGCTGACCCGCCCGCAACCCCCGCCCTACCCCCCCCCCCCCCGCTGACCCGCCCGCAACCCCCGCCCCTCCCCGCAGCTTCCCCCGCCCCTCCCCGCAGCTTCCCCCGCCCCTCCCCACCACCACCCCCGCAAACCCCCGCCCTACCCCCCCGCTGACCCACCCGCAACCCCCGCCTCTCCCCGCAGCTTCCTGCGCCCCTTCCCACCACCACCCCCGCACACCCCTGCCCGCTCCCCCTCACACCCCCGCATGGCCCCCCTGCTGACCCCGCCTAGCCCCCCGCTGACCCTGCCTAGCCCCCCCACTAACCCCGCCTAGCCCCCCCTGACCCCACCTAGCCCCCCCCACTAACCCCGCCTAGCCCACCCTGAGTCCCACCACCCTCCCCCGCCCCCGCTGACTCTCGCTCACCCCCGCCCCTCGCACTCCTGCCACCTCTCACCCCCTCCCTCTCTCTCTCATGTCATAAGGGAGTTTTTATTGAACATGGATATGACCTTCTGTTCACGAATTCAAGGCGTGAATTAGATACTATTCATGGGCCTTTCCATGAGGACAAGCAGTTGGACCAATCGGCTTCATTTGAATTGCCCGGGATTAAATGAGTGAGGAAATAACAAAACAACACAAAATGAGAATCTTGGATGGCAAGTGAAAAGGTCAAAGGAAACTGTTAAAAGTGGAGGTGAAGAAATAATGGTTGCCACCAACCCTTCATTACGACGACCTATTTTTGTGGATCCAATTCAAATTAAATGTAATCCTTGATCTACCCCTTCAATTTTGGGCAATCCACCGGCGCGTGATCAGTGGACGTAAGGATTCGGCAAGGCCCTCTTGGCCTATTAGAGCCTATAAAAACAATGGATTTGTGCTCATTTGGGGTACAATTTTTCTTTAGAGATACATTAGTTCAGATACACATTTGTATACGTGCATAAGAGGTCCTCTCTTGGCACTTGTGGCTTCAAGCCTACTGGAGGAAGTCACTCTGTGGTGTGGATACAGAGTGTGGGCTTCCCAGTGGAGGGCTGATAGCACTATAGTTGAAGAGAGTGATTTGGTTCCATTCCGCGTATATCTGTGGTACTTTCATGTTCATTTAGAACAAGTCTCTATACATTGTGTTGCTCAGTACTACTCTGCATCAGTTGTGATCATTATACGGATTGTACGAGTCTCTTGTATTGAGGTTGTCAGTTCAAAGCACCAGTATCATTTCCTTGGCTTACAGTGTAATCATTTGATTGATCTGAGGAATGTTTGGGTTCTCCAAAGATTGTCATTTATCTTAATCCTTACTCTGGGAATCATTGTTATTGCCTGCTCACAGAAGTGTTAAAGGGTATACTTCCCTAAAGAGAACCTCCCTTGAGTAGGTGACATATTGGAAGTGTTTATTCTCTACTTCTAATAAAAGTGGATACCCTAGTACCTCCTCTACATGCATGCTTTTTGAAGTGCCTCCATCATGTACCTTCTATTCAAGATGCAATAGAAAATACCTATAAATACACATGCTTTGATAGACTCATCCATCAGAGCATGTGGGGGAAGATTGTACCCAATCTTGTGTCAATTCTCTTATGTCTTTCTATTCTCTAAGTACTTCTGTAAGATTTTCCTTCTGTACTATCCTTCACATACATGCATCTATGAGATCTAGGCAATAGAGAGAGTTAGTTATGAATCTTGTATGGCTAGGAATTATTCTTATATCATCAAAGATAGTGAACCCACATGCATTGAATAAGAAAATACATGCATGGAAGGGCTAGATGCTATGAGGGAGGAAATAAAAGCTTTGGGGAATAATCTTAGTTGGACATTAGTGCCAAGGAAGAAAGCCATGAAGGTCATCGAAACCATGTGGGTATATAAAGTAAAGAAGAATTCAGATGGTACCATTGCTTTTATGTATAGAGCAAGGCTTGTAACTAAAGTTTTTGCTCAAACTAATGGAGTTGCATAACAAGAAACTTTTCACACCAAGGATGAGTACCATCACAAGAATCATTGCAGTTGTAGCTAGTAATCATTGGAAGATGTTTTACTAGCTGTAGAGAATGCTTTCCTAAATGGAGAGCTAGAGGAGGTGTAATAGATGGACCAACCATTAGGGTTTGGAGATAAAATCAGACTTGATTATGTCTATATGTTAATGTTAGTTACTCTATAGTCTCAAGCAAGCTCGAAGGGAATGGAATCAACAGCTTGTAGTTTGCTTGATCAATTGTTGATATAAATAAAGTAAATGTGATCCATCATTATTCTACAAAAGAGAAGGTTAAGCAATGGTCTGCTTGTGTGTGTATGTAGATGAATTGATTATTATAGATGATCATGAATACGACATCAATGAAATCAAGCACATACTTCGGAAGCAGTTCAACAACTCAGCTTTGAGATCTAAGATATTTTCTGGGTATTTAAGTCATGTATAAAGATAATGGTATGTGGTAAATACAAATGAAGTATACCTTGGATATGTTGAAGACCTAGGCACTTACATGTTGCAAAACCATTGAGTAATCCAATGGATTTCAATATAAAGTTGACTTAAATAGACACTGATAAAGTTGATGATCCACCCTTATACAAGTATTTAATGGGACCTTTGAACTATAACAACCTAGCATATACAATTGGTGTACTATCAAAATTCATGCACACAGATAGCGTTTGTCATTTTCTTGGAGCTAAGAGAGTACTTAGATATCTAAAAGGTACTTTGAATCAAGGTCTTTTCAATCCTTTTGAAGATGATCTACAGGTGAAGCATATATATATATATATATATATATATATATATATATATATATATATATATATATATATATATATATATATATATATATATATATATATATATATATATATATATATATATATGTGTGTGTGTGTGTGTGTGTGTGTGTGTATATATGTGTGTGTGTGTGTGTGCGCGCATGTGTGTGTGTCTGTGTGTGTGAGTGTGTTGACACGTTTTGATCCATAGAAGATAGGAGGAGTAGAAGTGGATATCTAAAGAAGGTTATTTTATGGATGGCAAAGAAACAACCTATAATTGACCTATCTTCCATAGAAGCTGAATACGACATTAGAAAAAGTTGAGATTTTGGTAAAGTTAAACTTGCAAGCCAATCAATTTCCAATCATGTGTGAAAACATGAGTATTATGTACCTATCTACCAATACCATGTTACATGCTAGGAGCAAACATGTAGAGTTAAATTATCACTACATTTGAGAGAAGGTACTGGCTAAAGAGTTGTAGTTGAAACAAATTATTATGAAGGATGAGTGTTCTCAAATGTTGACCAAATAATTCCACTCAAGGAAGCCAACAAAGTTTGAAATTCATTGGAGTGATGGAAGTAGTATGAAGATCTTACGGTTGAAGCTTGAGAGAGAGTGTTGAAAATCAAGCTCCAATATTACGATTTTATGACCCTTCTCACTACGTGAAATTTGTAGCAACATGAAATAAGAGCCATACAAGGGACATCGTGTATTCAAATTAGAATTCGAATCCTCCTCATTACTCTCACTAAACGAGCCATCACACTTAGAAGTCATGAACCCTATTTTCTAGGAAAGGAATATCCTATCATTTAAGGAATCTTCTCCAAGCCACATAAACATATCATTTACATGAAAGTGATAGGATCCCACATGTGTCATCACTTTGCGATTTTTAATAAGATAGGTACCCCTTTCTAAGAAATCCAAATGCCTCCTTGAGTATTTTCTTGATTCTTTTAGCAGTCATAGCTTGCACTCTATTCTCTCTACCAAGGATCTATTTAGCTTTGCGTGTAAGAAGAGTCTCCTCTTCTTATAATATCCATTTATTTTTATCTTTGGTTTTTTAAAAGGAGAATATAGTCTTATATAGTTGGCCAAAGCTATAGTGTAAATTCAACATATTATGAGAGAAATCAAGTCTAGAGTGAATAGTGGTCTCTCTAATGCATGTCTAGTGAAGGCAATGATTATCCTATTATTAAAGATTTGGTTCTAATAATACAATCAAGTATTTTGCATTGTAAAACTTGCTTTGTGAAAGTCTCATATCCTAGTACAAATGTCAAAACTATACTGGGTTGAATACATAAGAAATGATGGATCCAATGTTTTGAGTGAATAGAGGTATCTTCAAACATAGCTTGATACCGTTCATGCTTCAAGATGCATAGGGAAAGTCTACATTCCTTTTTTAGCCAACATTTTCAATGTTAATATCATGGTGAACATTCAATGACAAACAAATTCTCTATCTTAGTCTAAAAGATATTTATTAACCCATTGGGAAGGTTCTTAGGCTGGAACATCACAAGGTATGTTTTTTTTTTTGGGTCAATGTTTTTCTCCTAAACTTTAAGGAATAATTAATAAGAACCATCTTCACACTTGTGGTTTCTATGTTAGCCACAAATACAAGATTGAATCACAATACATGGTGTAGTGTCATGGGAGGACTCAAAACCATGCCTACTAAAACAGTGCGCATTCAACGGATCAAGTAACAAAAGACACGTTCCTGAAATTGATACAATCACCAAAGCAACAATTGATCTTGGAAAACTTGGCATCGTCTAAGAGAGAAATTGAAAAATTGACAAGATATGAGCATAAAACAGTTAATCCTAGGACAAAGTTCTATAGTTAAAAAATCGATTGATTTCACTATGTGTAGACAAATTTATTCCTCTACTTTTATGGTAAATATGAGAATACGTATATTAACGAAGATGATCATTGAAAGAACTTGCTTGCAAAAAATTGTTGGTATGGATTCAGATAAATATGTAGGGTTTTAGGCGAAAACTCAGGTATACTACCAAAATAAGGAACCCAAGGAGGCAACTCCACATACTACATTTGAGTACCTCCTACAACAAATGAGAGAGTTGAAGTGTGTTGTGCAGTAAGATATTACATACATTGAAAGTTTCATTTGTCCAAATTACGATGGTTTACCATTGCACATTTTGTGATCAATACTAATTTGTATGTAGATGCATGTTTAGATTTAAAATAATACTTTAATTTACGTTCTTCATGGTCTTCTAGTCAGATAAATGTTGAAAAATGTAAACCATGTGAGTTCAAATATGTGCCACGAAAGCATAAGAGCGATGCGACTCATAAAAAGTGTGAAGAGATAGATGAACCGATTATAATCACTCAAGAATATTGAGCGGTACCAATATAACTATCTAGTTTGAGTGTCTTATCTTCGGAATTAAAAGAAAGGGAAGTGCTTGTCAACATCGGAAAGAATAAGAATACCAGAACATGATTGAGCCAACGTGTTTCATAAAATTTTATAACTTGAATATACTCTAGTGCTCGTGCTAATGAGACTATAGACTTTACTGAAGAAGTAGGTGTACCCTGTAGTTGAGTTTCTATCTGTTATATTTCTCTTTTCTCTATGATTATATTCATTACTGCACCATGCCACTCCAACTCTCTGATGCATTGTCTTCGAATCTTATATACATTCTAGCTACTTCCTCATTAGGGATTTGATAATATCCTATGAAAAACTATCACCTGAATGTGTTTCACATTCGACATCTCTATCCAGTCATGGAAGTGCATTGAAACGGCATTATGCACCCATGATGACTCCATGTGCATTGCTTGCGCATGCATGCCTGAGAGCTTCATAATCTGCCGACGGTTTGGTTTTTCTTTTCGGTCACGGAATTAAATAGGAATGAATGATGCGTCCATCTGGACTAAACATGTATCACAATTGAATTTTTCCCGTTGTAGAGATGGCAGCTCTTTATGATTGTCAGATTTCTTTCATCTCTATTATTCACGTTCTTGTGCCGGTTTGCTCTCTCTCTCTCTCTCTCTCTCTCTCTCTCTCTCTCTGAGCTTTGTCTTTCGATCTTAAATACATGCCAAGTAAGAAAGATACATACAATGAAAATTCACTACTACTTCAGGAAGGATTTGCTTAAAAGATCTGGACGTCTTTTATATTCGACTTTTCTATTCAATCATTCGCCCATGAATTTCATAATGTACGCCCATGAATTGTATACAGTGCTAGCGAGGCCAGCGATATCCAATCTCTTGGTTTCTTTTTTGGCTTATGATTATTATCACGATGAAACGTACACGTTGACGATGGGCTGTGCTTCTGTATAGAAGTAGCAACAAGAAAATGTGATATGTACAGTGTAACGATTTAGCTTGGGTTTTTCCACGTGTTGTTCTACATTCTAGGGTAAGTGGAATATGATGATTCAGGGATGATCCCTGACCAACTATCACCGAACATGATAGCTCTACAGTTGGCAAAACCTCTTTATCTTTAAATCAGAGTGAGAGCTTGTTCTTGTTGAAGGTTTTTTCCTGTATATCATCAGAACCCCTTTGATCCTATATTAAAATTTGTTTAGAGGTGGAGTCCTATATTATAGTTTGTGTAGAGGATGAGCTTCAAAACTTCTCAGAATCACTTCATTGATGTAATACCAATATTCTATACATAATGAGATGATTATTTTATGAATTGACTATAAAAAAAAAAAGATTAAAACCAGAGAAAAAAAGCAAATATTATATGCTTAATTCGCAAGGAATGAATCTAACAAGAAAAAATATCCAATAATTGAAGTAATGACAAAGAAATAAACTACAATATGAGCTAGGAAGGGAGGCGCATGAGATTTGGAATGGAAGAGTTGATGCAAAACGTGGTATAACATATGAAGAATTGATATTAGTGTAAAATAAGGAACTGAGGACTCTATGGAACTAGTATTATAGCTAAAATATCTAAGTTGTTGTTGGATCGTGGATTTTTTACTGAGAATGGAGATGGATTCATTTTATTACAGTGGATTAGCATATGAGGGGAATATATTATCTTTTTAGAGCTCAATAAACTTTTGAGATATCCTACATAATCTTTGAGATTATTTGAAAATACTTGTACATATTTACATGTGCATATGCAATTCATATGCACACAACTGCTATACTTTTTTGAGATCAAAATTATACACTTGTATAAGTATGCATTCTCATAAGTACACATACACACATATTCATCTTCTTAATAGTGGATCAAAAGAATAATAAATACTCTAAGCATGCATATGCTATGCTTCCTAGATACATATGATGAAATAATATATACTTTCTTAGTGTAGCTTTGAGGCATAGATGGCCTCAGGGGTATACTCATAGATACCTTTGTTCATGCAAAGTGAAGCTATCTAATCTATTGAGGATTGAACCCAAGAGCTTTTTCCCACTTAATCTAGACAATATGACCTTCCTTTTGTAAGTTATCTCATACAAAATGCTTGCTCCTACTTTGGCAACCAATCTCTCCCATACATACTATTTGTTGCCTTTAGTAGCTATGCACACAGACACATATTCAGTCTACACACTAGTTCACTTAGAATACACAGGGTTTAGACATGAGATTCGAGCCAACTTTAGAAGAAAATGATAACTTTATAAGAAACCAAAATGATGAGAAAGCTTGGGTCAAAATTTAGAGGTAACTAGTTTCGATTCGTGCATGGATCAAGCCAAAGTGCTTGGCTAAATGCATACAAAATGATGAGAAAGCTTGATCAACACTTAAAGGTAACTAGTTCCTAGTCGTTCATGCAACAAGTCTAAGTGCTTGGCTAAATGCATGTGCACTTCTCACGGCTTATGAAACATAAATGTAAATGCACGTAAGTATGCATGTATATATGTATGTATGTCTCTATGTGTGTACATATGTATGTATATATGTATGTATGTATGTATGTATCTATCTATTTATGTATGTTTGGTTCTATATATGTAAGCGTGTATGTAAGTATGTATCCATGTATGTATGTGTGCATGCATGTATGTATGTATGTATGTATGTATGTATGCATGCATGCATGTATGTATGTATGTATGTATGTATGTATGTATGTATGTATGTATGTATGTATATATGTATGTATGTATGTATGTATGTAAAAGTCCCTTGTCATAACTACATGTTAGATAATTTGCTTGAAGGCTAGATGGAAATGCGTAAATAGTACTTAATAGATGTATAATTGGATACAAAAATAGCAAAGGTATGCTTGAAGATTCCACTTTTCATATTTAATATGTAGCATCTCATATATATTCAAATGAGTATATACTATGTCGACATTAATAGAGGTCATAGGAGTGTAGAATCCCTAAGAGACCAAAATACTACACTAAAAAAAGTTAAGATTTTTCATGGAAAAGTTGATATGAAACGTTGTATAACCAATGTATGGTTTATATAAGTGTAAAGTAAGGATTCGACGACTGTAGGAAACTAGTGTTGTAACAAAAAAATTCAGTTTTTTTCCTAGGCTATGGTTTCTTATTGAAAAGGGAGATTCATTCTTTTTATTGTTGTGGATTGGTCTATGAAGGGAATATATTGGCGTTTGAGTGCTTTCTAAATATTTCAATAATCGGATTTTTTAGAGATAAGAATTTGGGATTGCATGTGCGAATTCTCCTTATATATACACACAAATGCTATATTTCATGGGATCGAGACTATACACATGTATAGCTATGTATTTTCATAATTATGTATACCTGCATATTGATGTCTCTAATAGTGGATCTGGACCCTAATAATTACTCTATGCATGCGTATGCCATCCTTTTAAGAATCCGTAGAAATGATAGAAAGCTTCATGTGGAGCTAGTTTTCTCCTGCTTTTGGGAGGAGGAATTTGAGCCATGACTGATTATAAAGCCGACTTTGAGATCCATTGAAAATGTTTTACTCATCTAGTATGCATATTATAACACAGAAGAGGAAGATATATTGTAACACAGAAGAGGAAGCTAGAACGCATATTTTTGAACCCGGTAAAAAATGTGTAGGTCCGAGGTGATGATAATAATATACATAAAAAATATAAGACAATAGAAACCTCTCAAACGTCTCTAACTTCTAGTTTATTGCTTTATTGAAACAGATATTCTTAAGTCAAGGCTTCAATCATCTTGCAAATTTTATAACTTGGTGGGCTACTGGTCCATGTGCAGCCTACCATGATGCATCATGTTATTGGTGTTAGCAGCCCATGTGGATGACCACATTTCTTTGTAATCATACTTTGTAATGGCAAAGGGATTTTTATGGAGACCTTAATCGTTTTCAGAGTCTGAAATTTCTGATATATTTTGTAAATTCCAAAGTATGGAATGGTATGAAGATTACGAAGAAAAATGAAGTACTTCATTACAATACGTAACATTGCAGAGAGAAGGAGTTTGGAAGAAGTCAATATACAACAATGTATTTCATATAGTCTATCAGATGATGCTCTATACTATCAAGGTGTAATGACGTTGTTCATTCAATATGATGTATAAGAAACCTTATTAATCCAATGAGTAGTTTCTATCACCAAATTTCTTTATCTCTGAGGATTGTCTATGTGTACGAAGTTTCTAAGTAATACGGCACTATTACTGTATTGAGAGCTTATAGAGTGGAGTCTATAATAAGGAACGTAAACACATGTGTATGAGTGTATTTTCCCTTCCTAAATCCCTATTCTTGTACCCTTTCCTTTAAACATTTGACGATGACGATGGGATGGCATTGATGATGGAATACATCACCAGATAGATTGATGCCCTTACAAAGTGGGAAGGAATACCTTTAAAAAAATTAGCATTATGAATATTTGGACAAATGTATTAAGCAAACATTGGAAACAATACACATTGAAGATATTTTTATTGACAAAGCAACTAGTATATGGGAAGAGTTGTACTAGGTGGAGAATGGAATGCTATATTAAAAAATCTTGCAGGATTGGATTCTTGAGTGGAAGAACAGAAAGTTAGCCAAGGCTTCATGGAGAGGGGAATCCAACAGAGTCAACCAGGACTACCAGCAACAACAAGAAGAATTACCTATAGAATTAGGTCAACACGATCGAAGTGAAACCCAACTAGAATTAGCCTTAGCCCTAGTCCCTTTCACCCAACTTAGTTTCTTAGAAGAATTTGATGATATGATGGCATGCCAAAATCCACTCCGAGGGTTAAATTACGCGAACTTTGATTGTAGAACAGATGAAATTCTTGATGTGCATGTGCGCACATTCGAGAACCAATATGTCTAAAATTAGCAAAGTCTACAAGATGATGACCATAAATCTTAGGTGTTCCAAGCAAATTTGGCAATAGAGGCAACTAAATGGCTCATCGAGTACCCCCCATACCATTTCTCATCTTATAATAGCTAAAAGAAGATCTCTTAGAATGCTTCGTGATTGCAAAAAGTATTTCGAAATTGTATGCTACTCTACAACTGATGATGCAAAAGAGGATGCTAGAGCAATATGCATCAGACTTTAGAGCTAGGATGCATTGATTTCCTATGGATAAATGTCCTTCCAAAGAGATGGTACAGGAATTCTTTTTTAACGGATTGCAACCGACTATCAAGGAAAAATCTACATTTATACATTGGAGCAAACATAGACACTAGATGAAATAATTGATTTAGTGAGGAGAGTCAACCGCAAAATACAAGTTAGCCAATCTTGTATTGCACAGTGTGAAAACATAGGCCATATCATGACTGACTTTGCCCTCAATCAGGTATATAGTGCTATTTGTAATAAGAACAATCACAATTTAGAAGAATGCCAATTTAATGCAAGAAATACACTAGTATCCTCATCACAAGTAGAACCTCCTATATGGAAAGGTAACTCAGCAGTCTATAAACCTCCTAGTCAATCAGGACAATGGATGGAGAGTCAGGACACAAGAGTCTTCGTACAGATGCAATATACAAACACAGAATAGTTTCTGGACAACAAAAGGTCTCCTGCTCAGTGTCAAATTTGATTGGAGTACAAACATACGAGGTTTGAGTGTGAAGAAGCCATGGAATGTGATCGACAAAAAAAATGAGGCCAAACTCAATGCACATATGGCTAATTTTCTCACTTTAGATTATTTGGACCCATTAGGAGTTGTTGTTACAAGGTCACGACAGGACTACCAAAACTTATAGCTGAGTGATCATCCTACACCAATAGAGTAGAAACAAAAACTAAAGAAGATACCTCAATAGCCTCAAGAGTACCCACCCTATAACGTGGATCGAAAGCTTGTTTTAGAGATAAATCAGGATAATAATCATCAAAGTAAAGTTAGAAATAAAAAATCATATAATCTACTAGCCAAAGAGACTAGTGGATCTCAACTAAAAAAGGTAAATTCGAAACAAATAGCGGAATGTACAGTTCAAGAAATGCAGAAGAAACTTACTCATGACCAAGACCCTTGTAGGGAATCTTGGAACTAGGGGACCACGACTGAATGACACCAGAATGCTACTACTCTGGTAGCATATGACGAAGTACCTCTTGTCAGTTATTACAAAAGTAAAGGAGAACTAAGATTTTCAAATTTTCCTTTTCTTCCTCTTGTATCTCCTTGCTTGTGTTATGGTTGCTTGGATTGAGTGCATGGAAGTGGTCTACCCATTTCTTTTCTAAAGTGTGTAATGTGTTGGTGAAATGTGAGGACTTGTGTGGTGAGAGTCAGTAAGTTGCAGCGCTCAGTTTTTTCCCCATAACTTGAAGCAAGTTAGTTAGAATCGGATGAGAATAGACCATTGGATGCATCTCATTGAGAACTTCAACCCACTATTGACCATATTCCAAGTCTGGAGCTGAGAGAAAAATCCGTTTTTGTGCTTACTACTGCTTCATGTATTGCGACACCATTTCCACCTATGTGAATGATGAATGTCAGAGATGGCACTCATCTATATGCAATGGTAGCTATTTCACTTCATTGAACATTGTGTAGGTGCAAGTCTTCATACAGAGCTCTGTCTTTTCCCCATAACTTGAAGCAGCTTTGTTAGAATCGGATGAGAGTAGACCACTAGATGCATCTCATTGAGAACTTCAAAACCAACCCTATTGACCATATTCCAAGTCTGGACCTGAGAGAAAACTAATTGTTTCATGTATCACAACATCATTTCCACCTCTATGAGTGATGAATGTGAGAGATGGCACTCATCTATATGCAATGGTAGCTATTTCACTTCATTGAACATTGTGTATGTGCAAGTGTTCATACACTTGGTTAGGTTCAAGATACTTTCATGAATGATAATTTAAATGCGGCATTCCCACTATATGCACTTGTTGGTGATAGAGGAATAGTCTCTCTCGCCACAAGTGTATGTATTGAATCCCAAACATAAACAAGTATGTTATTGTAACTCTATGTGATTTAATACATATACATTGATCATATCTATACTTCATTTCTTTGTCATGCTCATCTCAAAGTAGTGAACTTCTAAGACTTGGTTCTTAGTGCATACTTGATCATTTGATGTGATTGAAAGTGGTATAGATTCAATATATTGTCTATTTTGTTGTTATAAAGTTTCATTGTAATTGCAAGAGTCAATCTCGAGATATCTTCAAAGTTTTGCTCACTCGTTTGCATACTCTAATAGGGGCCAAAAATATCAATATTATCATTTGATTGGCTATGCTTAATTCTCAGAGTACACTTTATCATTTTTAGTAAAATAACTTTTGATTGATAGCTATTTAAGTTAATTAGATATGCCCAAAAGGAATTTGATGAATTGCTAGCAGGTTAAGAACACTGTGGATTTTATTCAGCATGTGAAGAGACCAAATCAGCAAGTTTTAGCTCATAGTTGAATCTCCTACTCATCTATTTTGATCCGTTGATTAGAGGATCATGCTTCAAAGCACTTAGGTGATTATTTGTGGTTCCTAGTAAGCTCATGGGGTCTCCTTTACACTCCTCAACTTGTTCTTGGCTAGTGTGAAGCAAGGATTTGCAACACCACTTCATCTATGGAATCTATCCACCATCTCCTTCAACAACAATGCTCACAAGATGAAAAATGAGAAAGATTTTCCATTCCACTACGAGATATATGGCCCAAACAACCATGCCAAATACAAGCCATAGGATATTTAGTAAGAGCTAACAAGTGTTCTTTTTGTCATACAAACAAAGGTTAAAGTGAGCCAACTTTGCTTCCTTTTGCAATAACCATATTTCCCTTTGATATATGAAAGGATTGAGCATAAAAAAACCACCTTGTAACCAAGGTCATCAAGTTGACCAACTGACATCAAACCATGTGATGCCTGAGGTACATGGCATACATTATGCATAGTAAATTTTGAAACCATCAATGAACTACACAACCACATCTCCAATCTGCACAACGTCACACTATAGAGTCACCAGGGCTCATGGGACCAAGAAACGTTGCTGCATAATTAGAGAACTATTCTTAGTGTGGTGTCACATGGAAAGAAGCACCAGAATCTAGCAAGCACCTGTGCGAAAGAGCCATAAGAGCCTTAGTTGGCATAGTACTATGAAGTTTCAATGCATCAGCATAATTAGAAAAAGCATTAATTTCTTCAATCTTCATAGTCAAAGTTGATGGTGTAGGTAACTATCTGATGTGCCCATCACCATTCTATCCTACCTTTAGCATTCTTTAATGCATAACATTCCTTCTTCATGTGTCCTTTCTTATGACAATAATGGCATTCGATATCCCTCTTCCTTGATTTGCTTCCACTCTTATTCCATTGACCATTATTTTTTGTTCTTGGGCCTACCACGTTGTTGATTGTTTCCTTGATAAGAACCATGAACATTTTATGCATCTCCACTCTGAGTGCCAACCATAGATTTTCTATGAATCGCCTCACTAAAGAGTGCTCCACATATATCATCATAGACAAGTTTACCACCAGGTGCACTATTGCTAATAGCTGTGCAAAACGTATCCCATGATGATGGCAAGGTGCATAACAATAATACTGCATTCGTTTCATTATCCATATCTGGGTGAATATATCATCAAACTTGTTTGGATGAGCAGCAACACTATCTATGTCCTTCATGCGAAGGTTATATAATTTTCTCATCAGATACATTTTATTTGATGCCATCTCTTTTCATATGTAAGGGGACTTTATGGAGATCCTAAGAGTTTCAAGAGCTCTGAATTTGGTGATTTTACTATGTCATTACAAAACAGTGTGTGTCAATTACTACAAAGTTTTGTGTCATTCATTACGATACACATTACAAAATGAAGTGAGTACGGATGAAGATACGTAGAGTGCAAAAAGATTTCGTGAAGTATGTGAGATATAATTTAGAGTGGTATGGTCAAATACAACATTATGTAATGATTGCTTAAATATCTTCCTTCTATTGCCATAATCTGAGTTTTTTTGTCTCTTACTAGTGTAATGAAGTGGTGTGTCATGAAGTTGTATTAATGAAATTTTAAGGAACAGAAGTGCATGTTCATGAATACTGTGTATTTGTAAATCCCCCTTCCAAAATCCCATTACTTTGAATATTTCACAACTCCACTAAACCATAACAACCAAACAATTTGGTGACCATGATGGGATGGGGTAGTGAATCATAGCACAGAGTGTATTGATGTTGTTGCAAAGCGGTAAGGAGTATTTAAAAAAGACCTATCATCTCGAGTATTTAGACGAACTCTTTCAAGAGACCCGAGCAACACGAAAACTCGAAGATATTCCTATGGATGAAGTGTTGTATTGGGTAGAAAACAGAGTTTTACCTCAGAGGATTTTGAAGGACTTGCTCTTTGAGTGGAGGGACAACAAGCTAACCAAGGTCTTGTGGCAAGGGGAATTCAATGGAATCCACCAACAGACCCAACAGTAGGAATAAATATACCCTGTGTAAATAGGCCAAAGGGGTGGTAGCAAACCCCCACTAGAATTGAAGTTTTCCCTAGTTCCTTCGACTCAATTCACTACCTTACATAAACTTGGAAACCGGATAGTGCACAAACATCAATTTCCAAGGTAAATTACACTCATTTGTATGGCAGAGTAGATGAAGACCCAGGTGTGCATGTATGCACATTTGAAAATCAATATATCTGTAATCATCATAACTTACATAATTATAGGCATAAGTTTCAAGTATTCCAAGACACACTGGCAGGTGATGTAGTGAAATGGCTGATTGAGTACTCTTTAGATTGTTTTTCAACCTATAATGAGTTGAAATAAGCTTTCTAAGAGAGATTCCATACCGCAAAGACCATTTCAAAGCTCTATTTCTTCACTCTAGTATATGATACACAAAGGAACCGTAGAACAATACGCATCGGATTTCCGATCCATGATGCGATAATTCTTGATGGACAAATGGCCTTCCGAAGAAATGTTAATGAAAATGTTTTTCAACGGACTTCAACCACCTATCAAAGAAAAGATGTATATGTACATGCTGGATCAAGCTCGCACACTTGATCAAATAATTGACTTAGCAAAAAGGATGGATCAAAAAATACAATTTGCTAGCTTGGGCTCCAAAACAATAAACATCGTGTTCAAGAAAGGTACAAATTTAGAGAAGCAGTTGTATTGTTTACAGTGTAGGAATGTAGGCCATATCACAATCGATTGTGCATTGAACCATGTATTTTGTCCAATTTGTAATAAGACTCATCATAGCTTGGAGGAATATCCATTTCATGCAAAGAACACATTAGACGCCACTACACAAGTGGATGTTCCTTTGTGGAAAGGAAATACAACTGGATATAAGCCACAAGCCTCCTTTGGACAATGGTAAGAGAGTCAGGATGTTAGATTCTTAGGATCATCACAGTATTCTAGTCCACAACAATTTTCGAAGCAATAGCATGGTTTTAGGCAAAATTTGCAAGAATTTATCCGAAGTCGGAGGTTGAACCACGTACTTCAGGAAATCAACCAATCCAATGCTAGTTCTGTTTGCAATTTGTCCGCATACTGTATACCCCAGCATTAGCTCCATGAAGAACTTGTTGTTAATACCTGATTTGTTTGGTTTTAAATTAATTTGATTTTGCGAACACCCAAGGAAATTGGTTATTTCATATCTTTGGTTCAGTAAACCATTTATCCAAGACCTCAACAGGAGAATTGCGTTGCACTTTGCAAAGAAAATTTTGAATATATTTTAGCTTTAAATTCTCACCAAATTGGAGTTTGGTTCGGCAAATTTTGATTTTACGTGGTATCAACAGTCTTGCATTTGCATGTATACGAACATACGCGAACTTCAACATTGATGATAACTTGGATATGCTTATCTCTGTTTGCTTGAAGTTGCGCTATAATCAAAAAACAAATATGAATGAAATATAGAGTTCTGAAGTACATAATATTGTATGCTAAGTGTTCTTTGTGTATGCGTGTAATTTATCATTTAATCTTTTGACAATTCAGAGATACGATTTCCATGGACTTGAAAAAGTTCTTGATTACGAAAGTAATGTAAGACAAAGTTTGAGCTGAAGTCTGATCAAAATATCCTCTTTGTGTTATATGTCTTGAGTTGAAGTGAACTCGTGATAGGCCTAAGCTTCAATCATAAACACATATGCGTTTTGAAAAAGAACTCAGGCTCTGTCTTTGCTTCAAATATGAGAAAGGAAATAACTAAGATAACGTTTCTTATGATATAAAGCCATCATGAAGTGTTTTGCAGTACCAACTACGCTTTAAAGTGTTAGAAAAGACATAATATTAGAAATCGTGTGAAAGACAAAGTGATATTTAAAGAATCAAAGATTCGAGGAAAATTGACATTATTAGTATTGAGCTTATGTACAGAATTATTTCTGTTTACCTTAAGAATACAAACCATTTTCTTTTCCAAGTAGGTTAGTTGATTCTTTGAATTTTGTGAAGTCATAAAAATCAAGTGATTGAATCTTTTTCTTGGAGTTTCCCAAGGTTTCACTTGAGTTCGTTGAAGCATCCTGCATGCACCATTTTATGGACGGTTGAACGGATCCAGCAACCATTGCTTTCATGCCTACATTGGAAGAAACTATGATAAAATATGAAAACCATGAAAAATATGATACATATGTATGAAAATGTGAAGAAACAAATGTTTGGAAGATATGAAAATATCTGATGAAAATATGAAAATATGATAGATATATATGAAAATATGGAAAAACAAATTTGGAAGATATGATGAAAAATACGATAATATACAATGCAATTTATGATGACATGTGAGTCACGATGTTTTCTTGCAGTTTCTAGTTTATGATTACTAACTGGATTTGATGGTGATTTGAGCAAACAAATTGAAGGATTTTAATGAAAAAATTATGATGAATTTGAAGCAGAGATGATTGAAGATGAGTCTAATTTCTAGGTTGTATTTATCTATGATCCCAGTTCTTTATGTTTTTTATCCATGTATATCATTTGCATTCATGATAAAATATAATCATATAATCTGGAATGAGGCTTATCAAATTATGAAGGATTCTATTTAGCCAAAGTAGGAATACAAAACTTCATTTATGTTTATAAGTTTATGAATTGAGTGGGGATTTCATATGAGGAGAAGGATTTTGTAGTTCATTTCAAATGATGAAAGTAAGTGTATATATGTAGGAGCATATAGGTGCATGACTCTTGTTTGTGAGATCCTATGTCTTTCTCTTACATGCATCTAGATCCTTCACTCGAAAAAAGGGGTTAAGCCTTTCCCCTTCTAAAAAGAATTTGCAAATGTAAAAATAGAAAATAAAAATATGATGAAGACATAAGTTTATACCTTCTTTCAACCTAAAAAGGTATTGATGAATTTCACCTATATGAAGATGGAACTATATGAAGATGGAAGTATATACCAAGGTATTTATGAATTTCACCTTTATGAAAAAACTTCATACCTTCTTTCACTCCAAAAAGGTATGTATGAATTTCACCTATATGAAGACGGAACTTTATATTCTCTATCACCCCAAAAAGGTATTTATGAATATCACGTACACGAAGATTCTAAATCATACTTGTATGAAGCTGAAGATCTTAGATAAAGCTAGATGTGGAAAACACATGAAGTCATTAGAAATTCCGCAAAGAAGGCAGATGTTTGTATAAGTAGATCTAGTTGATTTCTTTGACATGTTTGATTGCTTATATGTGAGTGCTTATATATGAAGGAACATGATTTTAAGTGAATGATGAAGAATTTTGTGATTTGATATGATCTAGATGGTAGATTAAAATTAAATGGATTCCATGTGCATCTTGAATAGAAAATTGATAAATTTGATTTGGTAAACTTGAAAAATATAATTTTCTTTAAAAGGGATTTGATACTTCTATATGGTAGGACTTTGAGGTTGTCCCATCAAGATGCTCTGAAGGTTTGGTGGGGTTGCATGTCGGAGAGACTTACTCTCCTTACTAGGGAAAATCTTTTGACCTCTATTGAGAAACATAATCGAGTTCAACTCATTGTTTTGAGCTTTGATGAACAAAGTTCAATGGAGGCTAGGAGACTTCATTGATATGGAATGCAAGATTTGAGGAGTTATATGATTGAAGCTCTAAAGAGCACATTAAGATGATTGGCTCCAAAGTTTGGAAGTCCTTTTGAATGAACCAAAGAATGCCTCTTATATTTTTGAAACTTTATACATACAAGATCTATCGGCATGCACTCCACGTTTAGTGCAGGGAGGCAAGAGAGAGAGAGAGAGAGAGAGAGAGAGAGAGAGAGAGAGAGAGAATTGACTAGTACTAGTTGTGAGGAGAGCTGATGAGGAGGTTCTTAGGGCTATGGATGGTGGACAATGCACGAGGAGGGGAGAGAGAGAGAGAGAGAGAGAGAGAGAGAGAGAGAGAGAGAGTGATGAGGGGCTACGGAGTGGTGCATGGAGGGCTATAGGTGGGTGGAGATGGAGGGTTGCAAATGAGAGAAAGCAAGAGAGAGAGAGAGAGAGAGATAGAGAGAGATGGGGCCATGTGGAGATGTGTAGACTGTGGAGGCTGGAGGGTGTGGCAGTCAGCAAAGATTAGGAGGTTAGTGGGAGATGGGGAAGTTACAGGTAGGTATCACGGAGGGTTAAGGATGATGTGGGATGGCAGATGAGATTGGGAACTAGGGGGGAGGTGGGGCTATGACGTGAAACGCTGCATGGATGTGGAGGGTGATGAGATGGCGGGCAAGGGGTTTGAAGAGATGGGCAGCTGGGGGGAGGATGAGAGGGAGAGAGAGAGAGAGAGAGAGAGAGAGAGAGAGAGAGAGAGAGAGAGAGAGATGGAGAGAGAGAGAGAGATGGATGGATAGAGAGAGAGAGAGAGAAAGAGAGAGATAGAGAGAGAGGCACAATATGCACGTGTTGTTTAGTTCTAAGGAGCTGTAGGGACTCACAGATTGCAAGGGGAATGTAGGCTACAAGGGGGAGAGAGAGAGGGAGGGGAGAGAGAGAGAGAGAGAGAGAGAGAGAGAGAGAGAGAGAGAGAGAGAGAGAGAATTGACTCGTAGTGGATAAGAGGGGAGCCAATGAGGAGGTTCATGGGGTTGTGGATGGTGGACGAGGGAGGGGGAGGGGAGGGGGAGAGAAAGAGAGAGAGAGAGAGAGAGAGAGAGAGAGAGAGAGAGAGAGAGGGAGAGAGAGAGAGAGAGAGAGAGAGAGAGAGAGAGAGAGAGAGAGAGAGAGCATGATGAGGAACTATGGAGTGGTGCATGGAGGGTTGCAAGTGGAAGGAGATGGAGGGTGGCAGAGAGAGAGAGAGAGAGAGAGAGAGAGAGAGAGAGAGAGATGGAGAGAGAGAGAGAGAGAGATGGGGGACACAAAAAGATGATGGAGATGGAACTACAGAGGGGAGAGATAGATAGAGAGAGAGAGAAAGGGAGAGAGAGAGAGAGAGAGAGAGAGAGAGAGACTCAGATTGAGAAGGAAAGGATGACAGTGAGTAGGTGAGAAGGTGGGAGTGAGGGTGAGAGGTTGTGTATGAGAGGGAGTGAGGGTGCAAAAGCAGTGGGTGTGAGAGTGTGTAAAGGATAGAATAGTGGGGGCAAAAGAAAGAGGATAAGGGAGAGAGTGAGATAGAGAGTTGTAATTCGTATGCACAGCACAAGCTGCTTCTCCTTAGTCCATCCTATAGGCATGCAAGCAAACGGATGCTAATGAATCCCTCCTCATTCAAACTATCAAAAGTATTGTGAAATTTATTCACTTATGTGCATATATCCCTTAAATAGTGTATCTGGTCTTTGAAGTTGCCTATTTTTATCACTAGAAATCTACTAAGATGTAATGCATGTGCAAACATATAGATCTACTTGGCAAATGATTCATCCTAAACAAGTTTGGAAAGATCCCCTTGACCTTTCTCAACTCTCATACCCTTCATTCTAAGCTTTCGGCAAGGCTCTCCTCCAACATATGAATATCATTTACTAGATCAGGAACTCCATCAATACTTTCACCTTCACTTGAGCATCTTTAATAGGAGCATACAATGGAAACGATGAGGGACCTAAAGCATATTCAGGGTGAAACTATATAAGAATGAAGACAAAACAGAAGGTGGAATATTGCTTAGTATCCTCTGCTCTATAGAGCCCAACATCAAGTCTTTGCACCATCTCGGTGCAACTACTTATTCCATAAAACAAAATGAGCTACATGAAACATGAAATGAACTGAACCATGATATCTACAATGTTTTCATTGGTCCGATCACGAAGAATCATACTGAACTAGACCCTACCTTGGAAGTGTTATCCAAGGGTTTCGTGTCATCATTGAAATCTTTTACTTTGGCCCTTTAGTGTTGGCCATAAGACCTTCGTTTTAATTGCTTCCCCATCTCATCCAACCTCTTTTAAGCCGTAGTTTCCATCTTCTTCATTCTCTTCCAAGCCATAGTTGCCATCTTCTTGGATGTGTCTAGCTCTATATATGCATTCATTTTTAAAGTACTAGGAGTACCTTGCATGTGAACCTTTTTCCTCCAATGAAATGTTGCATCTTGAGGGTGCTTCCTTCTCAATTTTGTGTTCTTTCTAGACTCATTGTAATGAGAATTTGATCTTACCTTAGGCGTATGTCCTCCTCGTACCATAATCTTGTTGCTTGGTGGTTTTCTCCAATGACAACCTTGCTTTTCTTCAAACTACACATTCTACTACAATGATTCTTCTTCATTGATAGCTCCAAGACCAATACTTATCTCATGCTTGAGGAATATATCCATTGTCCATTTTATAGAGAGTTTTGGAAAGAGGTCCTTTGGTACTAGTAAATAATCGAATGTAGCATGGGGTGCTTAGTCATTCCCTACATATATCTTAAAACAAAATCCAATTAGTTATTGAATTTTTCTTGTTCACCTAGAGAAAGAAGGGGACTCATCTTCTTTGGTCGAAATTAATGAGAGGTTTCAAAAGGCTATCTTTGTCAAGGGAGCACTAGATTGTGCTCTCCAACTATAGTAGACAAGATTTTGGAACTACACTTATGATTACAAGAACACCCATCTAGGGAAGATATTTCAAGACAATCAAGGCATCCCACAACCTAGGACCAATAGGGATGGAAAACTAGACTAGAGATGATATAGGAAATCCCACAACCCAGGATCATAAGTATGAGATAAGATATCTAGATTACAAGAACTTCCTTTTGGGAGATGAACTAGATACAAGAAAGAAATCGACAAGATCTCATCCTACAAGATTACAAGAGGACATGACAGGATGTGCAAGAACTAGACTAGACAAGACTGGAACAAGGAACAAGGTAAGAACTGGAACTAGAACTTGGAGAGTACTTACTTGGCGGTCATGACTCCTTGAGCTCCCAAGACTGGTATTGGCAAGACTCATTATGAATGTGGCCAACCCCTCCTTATATAGGTTTTCCAAGGGTGGTTCTAGGGCAATTACGAATTGGTGATGTCAACAATTCGAAGCATGGTCTTTCGATGTCAGAATCAAGCAAGAAGACAGTCGATCTTAGGGTTTTGGTATGTTCCGGATGCAATGGAAGCATTAATTTACCCAAATTCTGATTCAATCATGAGATATAGGATTCAAATGGAATCCGAGATTCAGGATGGTTTCCTTCATCCATGACATTACCTCCACCTCAAGCGACGAGTTCCACGAGGAGGAGTCACGTTCTCTGGTCTCTGCTTCATTGTATTTCTCTTATGGAATTGTCGAATCTTGATTGGTGCTCTTTGAAGGTTTTCTACAGGTTCCCAAGTACGATCAATGATGTCGTATCCTTTCTAATGAATAAGATACTCTAATCTTCATAGGGATATTCTCGAGTCTAGGACATGCTCGACTTCAAATTCTTCATGATAAGCAATCTCAATAGGTCGTAAAGGACTAGGTCTCTCCCCCATCAATGGTGAAATTTGATATGGTTCCAACATGGATACATGGAAAACTCGATGTATTCTCATGGTACTTTGTAGCTGGAGCTTGAAGGTGACTGGGTTAATCCTGGCCAAGATGGTAAATGGACCAAATCTTTGATGATCTAACTTTGCACAAGGCCTTGAAGTTTGCAAATTGTTTCTGAGTAACCATAATTTATCCCGAATTTGGTATGATATATTCTAGACACGATTTTGATCTGCATAGTACTTATATTGTTATTGAGCTTTATGGATCTCTTCCTTGAGTTCTTTGTGAATGTCCATCACGTATTGGGCCTTGTCTCTGGCAGTAGGGTTCTTGACATGACTTGAGAGTTGTATATCCATCCTTGGATGTTTTCCATAGTTTGCAAAGAAGGGAGTTCGCTTACTAGATGCATAAACACTATTGTTATAGGAAAATTCTGCAAAGGGTAACAACTCAAACCAAACATTTTGGTGATAGTTGCTAGTGCAACGGAGATATTGCTCTAGGACTTGATTCACCCGTTCTATTTGTCCATCAGTCTGTGGATGATTTGCTGTAGATAGTTTAACTTGAACACCAAGGAGCTTGCAAAAACTGTTCCAAAAGCTGGAAATGAACTGTGGACCTCGATCACTGACAATATCATGCGGCAATCCATGAAGCCTAAAGATGTATTTGAGAAAAATTCTAACAGTGACTACACCTGTGATTGCCTTTGTAGTTAGAATGAAGTGTTCCATCTTTGTGAATCCATCCATAATAACAAGAATGAAATCATACTTATTTGACTTTGGTAGATCTCTGATGAAATCCATAGACAATGAAGCCCATGGCCTTTCTGGAATAGGTAAAGGTTGCAAGAGGCCATGAGGCTTATGTCGCGGTACCTTAGATCTATTGCAAGTGTCACAAGTTTGGATATATTCTTTGATTTCCTTCCACATTTGAGGCCACCAAAAATCCCTGGATATGAGTTCTATTGTTTTATTTACTCCAAAATGTCCTACTTCTAGGTTGTCATGATGTTGTTGAAGTACTTGGATCCTAGGCTTTCTTGGAGGGACATACAATAGGTTCATATAGAATAGTAACCCGTCCTTTTCTTGGAATTCATTTACTTCTTGGACTTTTCCTTCTTGTCCATGACATCACCTCCCCCTCAAGCGACGAGTTCGATGAGGAGCGGTTATCTCACTCTGAGATCTTCTAGAACTTGAATCTTCCTAGATCTTGGTCTTTATAGAGTTTTTGATATGTGGTACTAGAACATGATGATGATGGATATCCATGATGAAACTAGAAAGGATTTGTAGTATATCTAGGTGTACAATCAAGTCCATGATTCTCATGATGGGTAGTACTCCTCTTTTGATTCTGATGATGATACTTTTGATGTGGGATGGTGATCGAAGAAGTCCTGAGTCCAACTTGTTTCTTCTTCTTAGGACATTTGAATACAATATGATCATGATCTCCATAATAAAAGCATAATCCATTGTCTTTCAGATGTTTTCTTTCCTTTTGTGTAAGTCTTTTGACACTAATGTTATGCATTTGCATGGGTTTTGGTTGAGATTCTTCCAGTATATGTTGTTGAGGAACTGAGGTAAACTTGCATTCTCGATCAAGAATAGAAATCTTTTTCTCTTGCTTTCTCTCAAACAACCTATTGTCACATTCAAATTGCCTCATTCATGAATTCATTCAAAGTATTTCCCTTGGGCATGGTTATCATGAGGTCCTTGACATTGTCACATAAGCCCCATCAAAATTGGTTGATAAAATAATCCTCGTGCCATGTTAGATCACAAACGATTTGTCTAAATTCTGATGCATAGGTAGACACAGGCCTATTTCCTCCATGTAGCTTCCTTAGCTTTGTTTTGGCAACACGTGAACAATTGGTATCTCGAAATGAAGATGTGAACTCTTGAATAAAGGCCTTGAAATCATGCAAAATATCCATATCCTTCTCAAGGATAGGTGCAAACCATCAAAAAGCAGGACCATAATAGAGTTCCTATGAGTCCTACTTGAGAAGCATCACCTGGGTACCTGTCTAGTTGCATCCTTATGAATAGATTCACTTGTTGGACAAATCGTTGAAACTTTGATCTTGTCCCAACAAATTCTCACACATCCTAACTTTTGGACTTTTCTTCATGTTAGTTGTCATGGTGGTACTTGAAGAAGATTGACTTAGAATGATCTGCAGCTCTTGGATTTGCCTTTGAGATTCTCTGATTAAATTGGCATATTCTGTTGTTGAATCCTTTGTTGAATTTCTTGTATCTCTTGAACATGGTGTTTAATTACTTTAAGCGCAAAAAAAAAATCTTTTCGAATAATCTCCATGGTTCTTAGTCTTGATGAAGGTAGTCTTGCCAAAATGTCAAGGGAGCACTAGATTTTGCTCTCCGACTATGATTTCGGAAATACACTTATGATTACAAGAATACCCACGTAGGGAAGATATTAGAAGACGATGTAGCCAATACAAGACATCCCACAACCGGGAACCAATAGGGATGGAAAACTAGACTAGAGATGATATAGGAGATCCCACAACCCAGGATTGTAAGTATGAGATAAGATATCTAGATTACAAGAACTCCCTTCTGAGAGATGAACTAGATACAAGAAAGAACTCGACAGACCAATGTCTGACAGACAAGGTCTCATCCTACGAGATTACAAGAGGACACGATAGGATGTCTAGGAACTATACTAGACAAGACTGGAACAAGGAACAAGACAAGAACTCGAACTGGAACTTTGAGAGTACTTACTTGGCAGCCATAACTCCTTGAGCTCCCAGGACTGGTATTGGCAAGACTGATTATGAATGTGGCCAACCCCTCCTTATATAGGTTTTCTAAGGATGGTTCTAGGGTAGTTACAAATTGATGATGTCATTAATGATATCATCAATTCGAAGCATGGTCTCTAGATGTCAGAATCAAGCAAGAAGATAGTTGATCTTAGGGTTTTGGCACGGTCGAATGCAGTGCAAGCATTAGTTTACCCAAATTGTGAACCAATCATGAGATATACGATTCACATGGAATCTGAGATTCAAGATGGTTTCCTTTGTCGATGAAAATATTTATTTTCTTTGGTTGCCTAGAGATTCCTTCAAAAATTGAAGTTGACCCTATTGCTCCACAGAAACAGTCAGTTTTTCTTCTATAGAGTCTTCATTTACCTCACATATTTCTATTCTACAAAATTTTGCACTCGCCATCATCCAATTTAACATTGCATCATCTTCTTGAGGTAAAGAAGTTATTATGTGTGGCTCTATTGTCTATTCAGTTTCCTTTTAGTTGTCGCATCCCTCCTCTAAATATATCTGTAAGTTAGAATTAATTTTTATGGAAATCCACAATTGTTTCCTTTCGCAATTTTGTAGTGCTTTTGCTTGTCAGAACCACCTGCTCTACCCAAAACTAGAGGATACGATATGTCCTATGGTAAGGCAATAACAATAATCTAGAAGAAAGTGGCAACCCTCTTATATCATAAGTAGCTTTTCAACAATCTTGAGTGGTTTAATCTTGTGTTGATCTCTCTATGTGACTCTGAAGGGTGTCCTCTTGGTGGGGTTCAGTTTTAGTTTCTTCATTGTGAAATCAGGCATCAAATGGATGCTAGAGCTTCCATTTATAAAAACACCTCTAAGAGTTTCATCTTTTATGTAAACACATAATCTTGAACTCTGGTAGTCTACAACGGGTGTAGGGGGAAAGTTAGCCATGAAACCATCTACACTACGAAGTGGGTAGATGGAGGCAGATTGTATGATTTTTAGCAAATCACTTCTCACCTTTGCATCCAATTGAAAAAGTTGGAATAGACTAACCTTATGATGAATTCGTTTCAAAAATTCCTCAGTATTTACCTCTTGACTATTTTCTTGAGGACGAGTTGTTTGCCCCTTCACTAATGTCCCCATTGTGTTGAAACCTTCTTCAATGGATACTCCTTGCTCAAAATTGGCTCTCTTGCATTCTTCTCTTTCTTTGACTGCTCATTGCTCCTCTACACCTATTGTTACCACTTTCGTAGCCCTAGTCATCATAGGCCTAGTGGATGACAAAACAACCTAAGATTGTGGGGCCATACCTTCTTATTTTGGAGACAATGTAATCATATGGATTGGAGTAGGGTGGTTTCTTAGAAAATCTCTTGTATAGTGATCCTTAGCATTTGGACAATGCTGACAAGGAGGTGTACCTTCTAGTAAAGAGCATCTATTCTACATATGACCATACTCTCTAGAGTAGTAACACATTAATGGCGTATTATATGTTGACCGAGTTGGATGAATCTCTTTTCTACTAGGTGCATTTGAAGTACTAGCATAATATGAATCAAGAACTCGAGGGTTAGCTTGTTGTTGTGCTCCATTAAGGTAGTAGCACTCCATAGCTTCCTGGCCACCCTTGCCACAAAAATGATAGCTTACCTTGTCAAGACGATTGATATTGGATTTTCCACTATTGTTGAATGATCTATACCAAACATACTTTCATGTCCTATGTGGTATGCAACTCTTCTAATTTAGGGGTAAGTTGAGGCACTGCATCATCATTATGGCGTGGTGGTGGCTACGTGACCTTTTGTTCTTGGTGACTTTATTGCATTCTTAAGGCTTCCAACTCCCTCCTGAGTTGTTCCATATGGTCTAAGTCTGATGCATAGTTTGGTTGTGTATCCCCTTCAAAATGTAGTGTGGATTCCTTAGTGCACAATCCAACTACAAGAAAAACATTAATTTTTGCATTCAATCTACGAGACTCCCAAAGCTTCCACTGGGATGACCTAGGAAGCGCTTTTTCTATCCAGTTCTTTACTAGGAAATTGCATGGAGCATGTGGAAGACGAGAAACAAGCACTTTCGTCCTAGCGTGGAGTTCATGAAAAGATTCACATGGGCTCAACTTTAGTTTGTCTAGCTCATCTAGAGCTCTCTCTATGAAGTCTCTTGCTCAAAAGGTCTATGAGAATGCCTCTTTAGTGCCTCCCACCTATTGAAGTGGTCATCTACATATTGACAGTACCATTTGTCTCCAAGGCCTTCCAATGTAGATGGGAATGGTACCATAATTGCATCCTCTCAATTTTGAATCCCTTGCCCTTGGCATAAGGAGATGAATCTCCTCACATGATCATGTGCATCTTTATAAGAGAATCCCTTACAAGTAAGGAATTTAATATTCAACCTAGATAACTAATGGGAAAGATCCTCCATTGGAACTAGTGCTTCTTCTTAAGTATCTAAGGGGAAATTTAATGTCCTTCTAGGCTTCTTCTTTGATGATGGGATTGTAGCAATTCAATAGAAATTTTTAAGCAGGGTAGAGGGGATCTAGGTTGATTAACCAAAGGTAAATATGGTTTCTTGATACTCATTTGTACACGAAGAGGCTCTTTCTCTACTTGAGTGTCAGCCATGTACTGAGTCACTAGATGCAAACATCAAGAATGGAAAATGCAAGAAAAATTATTTAATGCAATAAGCACCTCAAAAAACAAATGCAAGTGCCCCACCGTGAATGCCAAACAATAAAGGAGGTACTGGGGTATTCTCTTTTGGCTATTTGATAATCTACTATGCGCAAGTGTCAGCTCCACGCATTTTGAGTTCGGGTTTTTCTATTGAGTCATTAAAGTACGTGGCAATAGCAAGATGAATAACCATTGGATCCACATGCATTACCATCCCACAAAGTTATAAAGTCTACATGATGAGTGACGTGTTGACTTAAGAGAATATATCTCTTTAATCAGAGATGTTCTAGACGTGCATGCTTCCTTCCATTTCTTTCATTATATTATTATCATCACCAATTTGTAAGATCCTATATGTATTATATATGATAGGATATGAATAAGCTAGTAGACCACTTGCTAAGCAACCCACGCCCCTTGCTTGAGGATTTTAATTTGACTTTGACTTGCCATAACTCTCACATAGATTATATGTGTAGGTGCGAGTTAGCTCAATGTGGTGAACTGTCTCTTTATCATTTTGATTCCGTTTCTTATAATTTTGGTTGTTAAAAATTTAGTATTTTCTCTTAAATTTGGCTTGATTCTCATGTCTTAAATCAACATATTCTAAGAGAAGTTGTTTCTATAGTGAAGAGGTGTCTCTAAGTGCATGCCTAGTGAAGGACACAAAGATGTTGATGGCCTAGTTGCATACACTTTGAATGGGTTAAGGGGTGAGACAAAGTGGAAGGATTCTACTACTTTCATAGATGTTAGAGATAATCTTCCCTAATTTGAGCAATTGGTGGCCTTGATTGTGATCTAGGAGATGCGCATTGGAGGGCACAAAGGAAAAGGGAAATGAAGCCCAAGCATTTTATGTATGTAAAGGAAGATGTAAAGCAAAATATTAGGTAGCGGTAGAGGAGGGAAAGAAACATGATTAAATAGAGATCCTCATTAAGACCAAGGAAATAATTTCCCTTCATGAAGAGGATGAGGAAAGCTTAGAGGAAGATGAGAAAAGTACAAAAAAATTTGATGCAACAACAACTTAGAAGGACTACTTATATGCAACAAGTATGTCCACTATGCAAGGGATGTCCATAAAAGGGAGGAGCCAAATTCATCATACAAAGGACAAGGCAATTATCTATCTACTTCAAATGAGAATAAAAGTATGAGAGCTATGATGTAGATGCTTTTCTATGAAACACAAGGGTCAAGCACATGGTAAACTAATAGGAGATGGAGTGATGACATGAGTTGCCACAAGGATTTCTTTTCAAATAGGTAGGTGCCACCAAGAAAAGGGCATGTGAACATAGGTGATGATACCCACCATCCTAAAACATACAAAGGTGATGTTATGTTGGATGGCTCCCATGAAGCTAGTTTATAAAGATATATTTTTAATGTCACAAAAATTGCAATGAATCTTGTTTTCTTCTCGGTAAAATGTTTGAGAGAAGATTGAAGGTCTAATTGTATCAAAAGAGATGCTTTCTCAAAACTGTAGGGAAGTCTTTATTTTTATATTCAAATGTAGAAAGGAGGTAAGTCTAATCACATTTTATGTGAAGCCTAATTTGAAGCACAATATTTATTTCAAAAGGTCTTATTGTAAAATGCTTGAAAGAAGATTGAAGGTCTAATTGTATTGAAAGGGAAGCTTTGTTAGAAACCATGAGGAAGGGTATACTTTGATAGCCAAATGTAGAAAAGAGGGAAGTCTGTTCATGTTGGATGTGAAGCCTAATTTCAAGCACAAAATTTATGAACATATCAAATACTCAAAGATTGAAGGATATACAACGGAAGAGGATAGTGCTAGGGTTAGTAAGTCTTTGTAATCAAAACCTTCAGATTCTGTGTAAATAATGTCAATTGGGTAAGCCAACTAGGTTAGCTTTGAACAAGAGCAACTATGTGATCTATCATCCACTTGACCTCGTTCATACAGTTTGGGGACCAACAAAAGAGAACTTAATTGGAGATAGTAGGTACTCTGTAACTTTCATCAATGATTGCACAAAGGTGAATTGATTTTCTTACATGAATAATAAGTCAAATGTGTTTTGTTACTTCAAGAAGCTCAAATCTATTATTGATAAGGAGTGTGATAATTATATCAAATTTTTCACGTCAGATGAAGGAGGATAATACTTTTCCATTGAACTCTAAAATTCTTTGGAGTGAAATGGAAAAGAAAATATGCAGGTACACACCACAACAATCTGGTGTAGCAAAAAGGAAAAATAGGTACATTTAAGAATTTGTTATGGCTATGATGAAGGAAATGGGAATGCCTTGTCACTAATGGGCTCATGCATTAACCACTATAGTATGCATCAACCACATAAGGTATACATGCTACAACAACCTATGAAATCTTGCTACACTAGAAAACCAAATGTATGAGAAACTTTAAAGTGTTTGGATGTACCTACTATGTGTTGATTGCAAGTGAATGAATGAGCAAACTTGATGGGTTAGATAGATTCATATTTTTAGTGTGTATACATGGAGAAAAAGGATTATAGACGCTAATACCCCACAAAGAAGGACCTAAAGGTATCAAAAGATTTCATATTTGATGATCACTTGTCTTTGTTTACTTAAAATTTATCAATGTAGGTAAAGAAAGATGATGAGAAGGAAGACTTCAAGAAAAGCACCAAAACGCATATTCCTTAATGTTGGAACAAATCAATCACAAATTGATGATTACAAAGAGCTTGAAGCAAGTCAAGGATCATATTGAAGTGAAAGAAGTCATTTGAGAAAGTGAAGAGATCTCAAAAGTGAAGATTGTATACATATGTACATTACAGATGGAAATTCTTGTACTATGAGTGTAGATCATCCTTAGAATTGTAAGGAGTAATTTAACAGACATGGGATAAGTCTAGAATCATATGTATATAAGTCAATGATGTAAAGAAATACACGAGAGACTCATTAGAAGCTAAGTGTCATTAAGATAGATGTGTAGAGAGTCAATTTCACGAGTTAGGGTCAGGTCTTTCTCTGAATTCTCTCAACTTGATCATGTGGATCAGGAAATCTTTCCTACACATCTAATCTAGAAGCTATTGAAGCTATGTTCAAAGTTTCATGGTTTAATTCCTTTCATGCTATGAGTATCATCAATAGGAACATGTGTATGTAAAGTCTGCATGGAGACCTCTTAGAGTCGCACACTTTTTTGTGTCAATGTTTTGCTTAGATCTTAGTGCACAATGTAAATTTTTTTATGCGTGAGCATTCAAAATCTAAGTTATAAGATAAGGAAGCTATGGCTAAAAGCATTTAGCAAAAGGGGATCTGTGTTATGAGAAATCAACCTTAGAAGTTGCCTATGTCAAAGTCGTATGTTCTGGAAGACAATTTCTGACATACTTTTGATCTTAAGGATCAAATTAAAGTTTTAATGATTCTTTTGAAGGACTAATGGTTGATATCATTTCACAAAGGTAGTGTGAAGATATGTGCATCATTGCTTTGAAGAAATCTGAAGATATGTGCACGTAATAAAGTCAATCAATGAAGCAGACTATTGTAGAATGAACATTTTCACTCAGAGAAGTGATAGGTGAAAGTTTTGGTAAATGAAGATAACATTTGTGTAAATTTTGGTCCATAACTGATATAGAGCTTATCTTAAATCAGTATAGATCAAACCTTTGGAGATTTAGAGGTCTCCAATAGTGGTATCAGAGCTGAAGGTGCAATACAAGTGAAGCAAAGGCATTGGAAGTCCCGACTGTTGCACAATTGAAGTTCCTTCTAATTCGAGGTGGACAAAGCAAAACTCTTGAAGATAACCTGCACAAGTACAAAGTACGAGCTCAAAGGATCAAGAAGGATTAAAGCTTCATATCAAAGGTACATTCTATTATCATAAATCATAGTAATTGTAGATACAGAAGATCAAACATGGGAGAAAGCTTGCAGATTGATAAGCTAGATAGGGAGAACAATCGAGCTTGGTCCATGAGGATGGAGGCACACCTCATGAGCAAAGATTTGATGAGATTCATTACAGGAGAAGAAGAAAAGCGTGAGTTTGAAGATCTTAGTGTTCCAACTAGGGAGGAACTTGCAGGTTTGAAGAATTGGATGAGAAAGGATGCTCAAGCTAGGAGCATCATTTACATGGTTGTAAATGATTATCTTCTACCTCATATCAGAGGATTAGAAAGTGCAACAGATGTGTGGAATCCTTTGGAAGAGCATTTCCAAAACACAACCAAGTCAAGGAAGTCCTCATTATGGGTAGAATTCACAACTTTCAAGAAGATGAGTTCACAATCAAATTCTGATTATGTAGCAAGGATGAAGGATATTGAAGATAGCTTGGGAGTAGTAGATGAAGACATTGAAGAGGATAAGTTGGTAAGGCAAATACTTACAGGTGTAAGAGGAGATGAGAACTGCAAGCCTTTCATATTGTCCATAGAATTGTCACTAGATCACTTTACTCCTAATATTAATCAATTGCTAAGACACATGCTAACTTTTGAGTAGGACATTAAGGGAGACAGTGATAGGAGTGCAAGTCATGCTATGTACTCCAAGGACAAGAAAAAGAATGGCCAAGGGAAGCAGTCAATTGATGATGAAGGAACTTCAAGTCAAGCTAACTTTACAAAAGGAAAGATGAACTTCAGAGCAAGAGGAACTTCAGAGCAAGAGGAACTTCAAGTCAAGCTTGTTGGATTTGTGGCAGAACCAATCATTTGGCAAATGATTGCTGGTATAAAAATCAAAATGGTGGAAGTAATAACTAGAGTTTCAATCAAAGAGGTAGAGGAGGCAGAAACCAAAGAGGCAACTTCAGATCAAGAGGTGGTAGGACATCATATGCTAGAGGAGGTGGAAGAAGTTTTCAACCTCAGTCCTACAACAATAATTATTATAATTATGCATCACATTAGAAGGATGACATGACTCTTATCTTGAATGCAACTCATCAAGCAGTAGGAGAAGATCAAAGGGTGTTCTATATTGACTCAAGATGTAGCAATAATCTGAGTGGCAATATATCATTGATGACTAATATGGAAGCAAAGGTGAATGGACATACAATTTAAACAGGAGATAACACCAAGCATAAAGTGGAGAGCATTGGTTCAATGAAGACAAAGGGTGGGAGCATACTCTTAAGCAAGGTACTTTATGTTCCTACTATTCCTAAAAACTAGAGAAGTGTAGGACAAATTGTGGAGAAGGGATATGAAGTCGAATTCACAAATGATGGTGTTTACGTGCAAGATCCAAATCAGGGATATAGAAATATCATTGCAGGTAAAAAGGAAGGAAGGTTGTTTACTCTCAAAGTCCAAGGTAAATGCTTTATTTACTTATGGAAGTCAAAAGATGTCTGAGTTAGACCTATGGCATAAAAGGCTAGGTCATTTCTATGAGAGAGCCATAAAGGAAATGTCAAAGAATGATGTGCTTGGTTTGCCAAATGTTGAAGGGCAACACATGGTGTACAAGTGTGAAGCTTGTCAATTAGGTAAAGCACACAAAAGTTCATACAATAAATCAGGGTACATGTATTCAAATATGCTTGAATTGGTTCATACAGATGTGTGGGGTCCTTCAAGGGACTATATCATAAATGGATCCAGATATTATATGTTGTTTGTTGATGATGCAACCAGATGGATTACTTTATATGTAATCAAGGACAAATCAGAAGTTTTCAAGACATTCAAGCATTATCATGCTTATGTAGAAAGGATTACAGGACAAAAGCTCAAGAGTTTGAGATCAGATGGAGGGGGAGAGTATTTCTCTAAAGATTTTGATGATTATTTGTGGAATGCAGGTATAAAAAGAGAAGTAACTTGCAGGTACTCCCCTCAACAAAGTGGAGTTGCAGAAAGAAGAAATAGAACGCTTGTAGAGTTAACAAGAGCAATGATGAAAGAAAAGAATTATCCAAATTACTAATGGGTAGAAGCTATCAACATTGTAACATATCTTGTGAATAGTTTACCTTGTAAAGTTTTGGATGGAAGAACACCTTATGAAGCATGGTGGGGTAAGAGACATACTCTAGATCATTGTAAGGTATTTGGATGTTTAGAGTATGCTTATGTTCCTTCACAATTGAGACATAAGCTAGAACCCAAAGCAGAGAAGTATGTGTTTATTGGGTATGATGATAGACAAATGGGTTACAGATTGTAGAGTCCATCCACAAAGAAATTTCTTGTTACCAAATATGTTACATTTGATGAGCAAAGTACATGGTATACAAGGTCAACAAATGATTATGCAGATGTTAAAGAAATACAAATGAAAGGGAAGACAAAAGTAAGTATGTATGAAGAAGATATTGATGATGTTGATTATAAAAGTAAATTGTAGGACAATCTTGAAGATGGGCCAAGATTTGATCCAGAATAAAATGTGGATGAGACTTCAAGAACTGCAGAGGTCAGAAGATCCTTGAGAGAAAGAAAAGAACCTATCACGTATAGCTATGATACATCTTTCCTAACAACAAAAGATTATGCTTACATTGTGAAGACAGAAGAGGATCCAATCACATATGAAGAAGCTAAAGGTAAACAAAAATTGGGAGAAGGCAATGCAAGAAGATTATGATGCTCTACTTGAGAATGAAACATGGGAGTTGGTGCCAAGACCAAAGAATCACAAGGTTATTGGATGTAAGTGGGTATATAAAACAAAAAGGTTTGTAGATGTAAAAGTGTTTGGATACAAGGCTAGACTTGTGGTTAAAGGTTATGCCCAAACTTATGGGGTAGATTATGATGAGACATTTAGTCCTATTGCTAAGATGTCTACAATTAGATAATTGATTTCTATTGTTGCTTGTAAAGGATGGAAGTTATCACAATTAGATGTCAAGAACGCATTCCTGAATGCATACATTGCAAATGAAGTGTACATGGAGCAACCAGAAGGCTTCATGGATTCAAATGGATCAGATTATGTGTGTAAGCTCAAGAGAGCTTTGTATGGTTTGAAGAAGGCCCCAAGAGCATGGAATTAGAGGCTTGTTAAGTTCTTGAATGAATGTGGATTTCAAGCATCAAAGGCAGATAGTAGCTTGCTAGTGAAGGCAAGTGAAAATGGATACATATACATGTGTATTTATGTTGATGATATTATTGTCATAGGTACAGATGCTCAAGGAATCAAGGAGCTTATGAAACAAATAGAGAAGGAGTTTAAGATAAGTGATTTGGGAAACTCATCTTATTTCTTAGGAATGCAAATTGTGTATACTCAACATGGAGTATATGTTACACAAGAAAGATACTTGAAGAATCTTCTGGTCAAGTTCAACATGGAGGATTGCAAGCCTTCAACCACACCATTGGAGGTAAATCATAAATTGAGCAGATATGGAGGTGAAGAGTTTAATGACATAAAGAAATATCAGAGTTTGGTAGGTAGTTTAATCTATGCTACCTTGACAAGGCTAGACCTATCATATGCAGTAGGTGTGTTATCACAATTTATGTATTGTCCAAAGAAGACTCATTGGATTGTAGCTCAAAGGGTACTCAGATATATCAAAGGAACCCTAAGTGAAGGTTTGTATTATGGATTTACTCATGATACAAGAATCAAAGTGTTTAGTGACACAGATTGGGCACGTGATTCAAATGATAGAAGATCTACTCATGGGTATCTCTATTATATTGGAGATAAATTAGTTTCTTGGTGCTCAAAGAACCAACATATAGTTGCTTTGTCATCGAGAAAAGCTTAGTATAAAGCAATGGTAGAGGCTCCAAAAGAAGTGATATGGTTAAAGAACTTGTTGACGAGTTTTGGAACTGATGAGAGTACTCCAATTATTTTTGGAGAGAATATGAGTTGAGGACTAAGCATATAGAGATTTAGTATCATTTCTTAAGGGATGAGTAAGATTGTAAAAGAACCCACATGCTTTGAAGAAACCAATACATGTACAAAATGGCAAGAGGCTACAAAGGAGGAGAACAAGGGTTTGGAAGATAATCCCGCTTGGAAACGAGTGCCAAGGAAGAAGATACTTAGGGCATTGGAAACAAATGGGCATATTAAAGATTGTGATTTCAAATGGAGCTACACTATAACTGAAAACAGTTTCACTCTAGTTTACATATGTGGTGTTCTAAACGAATACAAAGAATTAATTTATGCACTATACAAAGCTCTGCAGATACAATGGATAAGATGAACGCATAAATGCGTGAAGGTGGAGAGTTCAACTCTCTCATTTTCAGTAGTCTAACATAATTTCTTTTTTTAATTATAAAGAGCTTGGAAGAAGAATTCATATACAACAACATTCTTCTCAAACGATCTCAAAAGAAGGTGATTTATGTGCTAATGCTTTGACAAGTAGGAAAGTCCTAATAATAAAAGAGAGAAATAGAATGAAGGGAACCTTTTCCACATTATATAAACACATCATGCACTTCCAATTTATGTAATCATGCATGTTTTATCAATTTGAGTTTCTTAATAAGATAGTAGTCCTCTTTTTTAGCAAATCCCATGCTTTTATGAGTATTTTCTTCATAATTTGAGTAGCCA
This sequence comes from Ceratopteris richardii, assembly GCA_020310875.1. NCBI lineage: Eukaryota > Viridiplantae > Streptophyta > Polypodiopsida > Polypodiales > Pteridaceae > Ceratopteris > Ceratopteris richardii. The sequence continues at coordinate 47,645,177 of CM035420.1, read as the reverse complement.
TAGCTCATATTCTACTTTCTTTATGAAGGATCTAGCTAGCTCTCCATGCTAAGAAAGATTCCCTCTTCATATTGTATCCATTTCTTCTAATCTTTGGCTTGTTAGAAAGATATTAAAGTTCCTTCAAGTTGTGAAAATTTGTGGTATCAATGATGCATATTCTGAGGGAAATTAGGTCTAGAATAAAGAGTGGTGTCTATGTGCATGTCCAATGAAGGTAGTGAGTAGGCTATTTTGGAGGCATTGGCACTCATATTAGGAAAAAGTATTTTGAGTGGTAGAAATTCTTTTATGAGGGTGTCAAATTCTATTCTAGGTTACCAAGCGCTCTTGATCTCAATACATTAGACGTGAGAGAATGAAAGTTTTGAGTTGTCATTCATGCTACAAGTCGCATAGGGAAGTTGTACATTCTCCTTCATCCAACACTTTAGAAGGTTATAACCAAGGTGAGAAATCTAAGAGACACAAAATCTCTTACTCTGAATGAGCTTCATTTAGGTGGACGAAGTTTAAGGATTATTTTCAATATCTACCATCGTAAAGACCTCTACGTCTGAAAGAGCATCATCGACACCCTCTTGCAATTCTCCATGATCGAGTGGAGATTAAAAAAATCGACGATGGTGTGGCTTGCGTGTAGGCGATGAACACTGTCATATTCAAATTCGCACAGCAAGAGTAGCCACCTAGCAAGCCATCCAACCAAATGTTGCTTCTTTACTAGATACAACAGAGCATTATGGTCCACATGGAAGGTGAATGATCGTCCCAGCAAGTAATGCTGAAAATTTATTTATGGAGTAGATTAGTCCTAGACATTGCCATTCAATGGTTGAGTAATTATGCTCTAGTGATATTAATCTCCAACTAGCATAATAAACCAGTCCAAACCACTCGCAGTCCTCGTTGTGCATAAGAACACTCCCAATAGCCTTATCTGAAGCGTCTAGAAACATATGAAAGGACAGTTTCTAGTGTGGAGCTTTCAAAATTGGCATAGTGGCTAGTATCTTCTATAGTTATTCGGATGCCACTTGTGCTTCCTTTGTCCAGACAAAGTCCACCAATTTGACATGCACTAGCTTGTTTAACGGTATGGAAATGTGTGCCAATGCTTGCAAATGCCGGCCATGCCACCATACTTGCCCAAGGAATCGAAGAACATCTTTCGGGTTTTGGGGTGCTAGAGTTTCCAATATAACCTTTACCTTATTTGGTCCATCACAATTCCGTTCTTCAAAATGACGTGGCCCAATACTTCTCCACATTTGATTGCAAATGTCAATTCGTTAGGCTTAAGGTAGAGCTATACCTTCCTACATGAATCAAAACATGTGCATAAGTGTTCAAGATGCGTAGGCATCTTTCCAAAAATAGAGAAGTCATCCAAAACAATTCGCATAAAGGACTTTAAGTAGGGAGTAAAAAATTGTTGCATGGAACACTAAAAAGTGTTTGGCACATTTTGTGAACCAAACCACATGATAGTAGAGGCCAATACTCCATAATTTGTAATGAATGCTTTTTTACGTATGTCCTCCTCCACCATTCTAACTTGGTTCTAGCCACCAAACCGATCTAGAAAAGAATAAATTTTGTGGCCTACTACCTCATCTAACATACTATCTAGTAATGGAAGTGGAAAAGGATCAAGTGTCCTTGCAGCATCCAATTTCTTGTAGTCGAAACAAATTTGCAATTGTTTGTTAGTCTTAGGTACGATGACTCTTGGGAAGATCCATTCCAGATTTTCTATGGGAACAATATAGCCGAATTTGATTAATTTATCTAACTCTTACTTGACCTCCTCTGCAATGTTTGGATTCATTCTTTATCATGTCTGGTTGAAGTAAATTTGGTGATCATATCATTCAGATCGAGACCGTTCATATCATGTTCATGAAAACACATCTTCGTACTGTTGGAGGAGAGTGATCAGTGCCATCCAAAATTTTGGAGTGATCTCTCCACAAATTCGGACAGTTTTAGGTTCTTTTGAAGTGTTGAGATTCACAATTTCTAATGTATTTTCCCCAATATGAATATTTCCGAGCCCTATCAGGTCTTTCATTACTGACTCTATGATATACCCTTCTTCTGGTTCTACTAGTTTTGTATCGACAATGGGAGCCATGCCATCATAGACTGAACTGGCAATGGATTTCACATCCACAACACCAAAGCATAAGAGGTCTCTATTGGCTTTGAGAAATTTCGGATCTTCATCTTCTTCGAGCCCATCAAGCATGAGCGAGGGTTCTTCTAATAAAAGTTTATGTTATGGGAGACAATGTTGTTCATCTTCTAACTAAACCAAAAATTTGGCATTCCTCTTCGAAAGGTGATTGTCTTCGCATCCCAATTTTGTCGTACTTTGGCGTTGTGGTAGAGATTCGAATCCTAAGCTGGCGATTCAATGAGATGATCTCGAAGCTCATTCTGTGGTTGTAACAAAGGATTTTGTTCGTGTTCTTTCAGTTTTTTATGTCTGAAGAAAGAAATTAGCATCGATTAAGGCCTTCATTAAACCTAGAAGAAGTTTTGGCAAAGAGGGAAAGAGGACTACGTGGTCCTAGGAACGGAAAAAGGGTCACCGTTTGCCCTTTTTTTGGGAGGAAGAAGAGGCGGAGTCATTTTCAAAGTGGAGTTACTCCATTAGCAGCTCGCCTGGGAGCATTATGGCATCACACAGAAAGAAGAAAGCATAGTTGCTGCTCGCTGTTGTACCATATCTTGAAGGAGAAAGCATTAGTGCTCGCTGATTAGCAGATTTCTCAGGCGGAAGCCAAAGCGCTAGGTGTTGCTTTCTCGAAGCAATGATCTCACTCTCCCTATAGTGCGTGCATCTGATAAATTCAAGACATCCATGGTGCCCTCTGAACACAACTCCATTGTGTCCTCCAACACTCGAGCAGATCACTCTCAAAGAAAAGAAAAAAAATTGGATGACATAGATCCAACCTGCACCCTTCTTTCTCATGACAAAAAGACAGATAGAGCTTGTATCCTCCTCTGACGGCGAATCAGAGTTGCACACAGACACTGTTGTGTGCTACATCTCTGTCCAGAGAGAGCGGATTCCAAATTGGGAGCAGATTCATCGACAATCAAGAGACAGAAGGAGGAGAAAAGGAGGCAGCGAGTTGCGTGATGAGGAAAGGAAGTGATACTTCAAAGATCTCAGATTTCTGTAGCACGTGATTTGACACTCGAAGCTGGGTAGGGTCGCGATGAAGTAGTTGTTGCATGAAAGCATTTTTAGGAAGATTTAAGGAGAAGGAATGCGTCTGGACGCAGGAAGCCGTACATGGAAGTTAGGAGGGGCCATCAATTCAGACAAACCCAATGACGAGGAAGGAGATTTGAGGCTTATCGGCTAGAAATCAGAGGGAGGATGATTTTGTTTTGGGAACTTCTCCTGTCAGACAAAATAGAGCTCTAAGAAATTACAGGAGGGTGCAAGTTTGAAGAAGATTAGAATGATCCTTGAATGTATCCTTCTGCAATTGACCTCTAAGAAATTACACGAGGGTGCAAGTTTGAAGAAGATTAGAATGATCCTTGAATGTATCCTTCTGCAATTGACGAGACAAACTTCAGCGCAGTAATAGTTTGGATTCGAATTGAAAAGATTAGTTCTCTTTCAAAAAGAAAAATTCTCTACACGCGACTCACAAAAAGAACTAGTGGTTATGGAGCGAAGTTTTTTTTTAACCAGTAGCTTGCATATTTAGACTTTCTCTAAGTGATGTGTTCCTATACAGAGAATTAGAAGAATGTTTTTTTTGCTGCCAAATTTATTGCGCAACAGTTCATGCATCCAAACTCTATGTTTAAATCATTCGTTTGAATTTGTTGCCATATTTGAATCTGATCTGTAGCGAATTGGTGCTTTAATTGCCCTCTGTTTTTTCATACTCTATTAAGTAATTATAAACAATATGCAATCTCTCATGCATTAAGCTAAGTGCTGAACAGTTATTTTCTGCACACATTAGTTCAAATTTGTCCCATGAGATTGCAGGAAATTCGTCATTAATCTAGAAGATCTGGAATTTTTGTTTGTAAGCATAAAATAGGGATGGCTTACGGATTGAATGACTTCCATATTGTTGTTGTTGTTTGCGCAGAGAAGACGGGATGGATGTGTTTCTTTCACATATGTTCTATGCATATGATATATGCAGAGTACATACATAATGTTTTAATGGTAGCAAAAAGGCTAAGTATTTCTGAGTTATGTTCGGAGTTCACAGAAAAATGAAAGTTGGATGTTATTTTGTTCACGGTGAAACATAATAGCTAATACACTTTCTTTTCTGACGATTAAGTAAGTCGTTAATAGTTAACATCTCTAGCTTTTAAGCGATGAAAAGGAAAATAAGACTACACTAATGGATTCGGAATGTGTGAAACTAGCAGTAACTTAGTCCGTATTTTATTTCCTGATATTACCGTGTATGCAAGCTCTGGGCTACAAACGTACATGAATCTTTGGGTTCTGCAGAAAGTTTCATGGAGAGGATCAATTTAAAGTTTATCCTTTTATGTTGTTTTAGAGGTTTCTTTAATGTTAAGGTTATCGATATTTTGGGTCCACATATTGAGGGCGAGAACTGATCAGAAAGAATTAATACAAATTAAATGTGCAACTGTCAGAGCTCTTCAATGGTAAGGATTATGGATTGCAGTAATAACAGAAGATAATCCTTGGAAAAAGATAAATCCCAAACAAATCTACCCAAAACACAGTCTACCGCAAACCTTTATCTGAGAACTTCAATGACAAAGACATGTGAGTTTGCTGTGTCTATCTTTGTAAAAGGATGTAAATTCATTTTACAATGATACTTTAAGTAGGCACATATGCAACAAACTATTATGCGAGATATCACTCTTGTTTCATGATGTATTTTCCCATATATCATTGACTTTATGTGATGTTAATTCACGTCTGCGTTATACTAGAATCTTCAGCACTTACGAGCTATGAACTAGTTTCCAACATGTTTTCTCTCAATCAAGGTGCATTTACCCTCGAATTTACAAATAACCATAAAAATTATAGCGATTCATGGAAATAAATTTGGGAATTTTGAACACCTTCAATGTTATCCTTTCGAAAAGAATCCGTCCCAAGAAACTTCAATCTTAAATAACGAGAACTGAAATTGAAAGACATTCCCTAAAGATTGAGGCAACTGTCTAACTAGAACAACAAGCGATATCTTTCTCCCCCCCTTTCAAAGAATCTCCGCGACATACCTGGTGAATTCGACGTGAAAGGAGGGGGTGAGTGAGTTATAGAACCATAGGAATTAGCGTAATCAAAATGGAAGATATCCTAACTCAGTTCATACGTTTTCAAGAAGAGGATCGGCGTCAAAAAGCCATTGAGTCGCTTCATGATCGTTTAATCAAGCGATGTGGGTTTTTCAATGGCAAAAATGTCTCTAAGTTTTGTAAAGAATATGAAATTGAGACCAAATACTTAGGTGTAGGGTTGAATCCGATGACGAATATGGAATTATGCCAAAACTTTGCCTATGTGTGTGAATATAGTGTTCGCGATCAACTCGTGCGAATAAACCATATGACATGGTCGTAATATAAATCGATCCTCCTCAAGCAGTTCATGCTGGAGGACATAGACAAAGTGACTCATAAGTCCTTCCTAAGGTGAGTTCATATACCCAAAAACCAGCAGATTCTCGAGATCAAAGAAGAGTTTGAGTGAAAATATGGTGATCTTTTTGAGCATGATAAGAGGTGCATAAGTCATGAAAGGGTGTCATTGTTTCTTAGAACAATCGATGTTAAAGCTCGAGAAGAACTAATTCCGCTTCTACAAGATATAGACTTTGACTCGGGGCTCACAGGGGATTGGATGCTCGTCGATGAAGCTCTGAGGAAATACGTAAAGAAACAACAAACAATTGAGAAATTTCTAAATGATTAGAGAACTGATCTTCAAACAGATGAAAATTAAAACCATGTTCCAAGCATTTTATCAATTGTGGATGACATTCAAGTCCATGAAGTTGTAGAGACCACACTTGGGCATGAAGTAGATATGCTTGGGCTTGACATACATAGTGATGATGGAAAATATGAAGAAACTTCTAAAAGTGCGATTGATATCACCTATAAGGTTACAAGGTGCCAAGAGCCTCTAGACTTATTTACAATGAGTACATCTTTAGGTGCCATAAGTGGACAAAGCCTGATGACGGGAGGGTTAAAGGAGCAAGTGGAAGTTAATCAAAATCAAACCAAACTAAACCAACATCAAACCAAACAAACATAAAACAAACATAAAACAAAACAAAAATCAACAAAACCCAACAAGAAATCAAGATGAAGCTTCCCCTACTCCGATAAACTCCTCACATCGAAGAAAGAATAATCAAACAAATCAAGAAACATCTCAAGATGCAAACAAACAGATAGAGATATCTAGATGGCTCATAGGTGACCGAATGGAGATAAAAGATGAGATACAAATAGAGAACCCAATAAATATGTCTGAAGATCGAGCTCGAGATGCATCCTTATGTGATGACATCGGGCAAGATGTGGAGTATGATTGGATGTCACTTGATGGTCATGAACTCCTTATGACACAAAATTCGGATAGAGCTTCTGATCTAATGACTGAATTACATGAAGAAACGCCGATGGAACATGATGTTGAATCTAAGGGCCTGTCAATAAAAGATCTCATGGATAAGAAAATGGATATGCAAGAACCCACATTATACATGCATATAGAGGTGCAAGAAAATGAACCATCTTATCTCAAGGAGGACATGCAAATAATGAGTTCTTTAGAGATTGAGATGTATGCTGACAGAGAACATGATGGTATACTTAAGGACAGTTAGTTGGAGATCAAGATCATGATATGTCTTTGATGGAAGCCACATTGGATGTATGTTCAAAAATGGAAGAGAATGATCTTACTCATAGGAAAGAGGATAAGTTATTGGATGGAGTTCAAAATAATGATATATATGTATGTAAATGAGGCCACACTCCATGAAGAGAGAAATATGAAGGAACATGAGGAGGATGAGAAAATTCCATTGATCATTCCTCTAAATACTGATATGTATGTCAAAAATAATCAGGTTGAGTTGAGTCCACATGTTGAAGAAATTGAGCATAAAGTGGCAAATAAAATGTTTATTCTGATGTATGATAAATTTGATGTGTGTATAGCATCGAAGAATATTCAATGTAAAACTATTGAGTCAAACGATTGCATTCGTGAAGCTCAAGTTGATTTGGGTATATATGTCGAGATTCTCGTACATGATGAGATACTTAAGCAAGAATCAATGATTGAAGAAGGTGGACTAAGTACATCCTCTCAAGAGACTGAGCAAGAATCAATGGAGATGGATGTAGAATCCTATCATGGCATTTTGGATAAAGAAATTAAAGATCAAGATTTTCTTGATTATGAGGATATGGATTCCATTCATATTGAGGGAGAAATGTTTTGGGATCATAACAAAGACAATGATGAAGAGTTCTTTGAGAGATTAGAGGAAGAAGCAGATACCATAATTAATGGGACTCAAGTAGAAAGGAATCATGATAGATTGGAAGATAAAAAAGGTTAGGTATTATCACCCGAGCATGATGCTCATTTCTACTTGGTGAAGAAATCGAATGAATCTAGTCAAAAGTTATGCTCTAATGAAGATGAAAACCATATTCAAAATGATGCAGATGAAGATATTTCCTCAAATGATTCTATGCATGAAATATATAAAAATGCATGTTTGAAGAGGCTTTTTGAAGATGGTTTAAGCTCGTCAGAAATCAAAACTCTATACTTATGTGCTTTTGATTCATTAAGAGTAACCTCATATGATGCATGTGAGAGGATTATGAACAAAGGTAACTATGTTTAGATGATCGCATCATGGATTTTCAAATTTGCCAAGAGCTATACCTACCAATCCAATCCAATCACCAAGGGATGGACAAGAAAATAAAATGGCTCGTCCACATATCTTATCTATTTAAAAATGATTCACGGATTGATGCGATCCAAAGGTGGCTTCTATTCAAGCATAGTTTCTTTGGTAAGCATGTATCAAGGAGGATGGGTTCGAACGAAAAACATTAATAAATGAGAATTGGAAATATCAAAAAGGAATTTGTAAATAAAAATGTATATATATCTCATGCTCTTCGCTATAATCTTAAGATAGATACAAGGAAACAAATAAAAATCAAAAGGCAAGGAATTAAAGTGAGAATACTTATGGTAATGAATGCATGTTGGATGAGTGGTTTAGAGTCAAAATAGTTCAAATAGATATTTTTAATATTCAAATGAATGAAGTTTTTCAATATGTGATTATCGAATGTCATGCTACTTTTTTCTCTTATGAGGTTTTGTGAACAGGTGTTGATATGGAGCTGATCGAAGATCTAGAGTTTTGACAGATTGTGTAGGAGGCAACCACTTTCAAATTACATGTTTATGGTTTACTGCAGACGGTTTTTTTTTTTAAGCTCTTTCATGGATTGCATGTGTACATATGAGTATTTTGATGGATCGATATTTCTTATCATGTGTTGAGTGTTTGAATGAAGGAGAAGATCAAAGCAAGGCGATGGAAATGGGAAGTGAAGTGAAGATCAGAAAGCCTTGTTTTTTTCCTTAGTTCTCTCGTTAACCCTAATCTTTTCTTTGCACCAATTTCGAGTTGCAATGCACATAAAGTATGCATATTTTAAGTTTAGAAGAGCACGTGCTTTGATTCCAGTAGGTGCACGTTCATTTGCACTTGAAACATATTTGTAAATATCATGAGTAAGAGTAGATTCGAACAATGAATGGACTTGAATGAAGAGAGTGACTTGCCTTGTGAGAAAAAATTATGAGGAGTGAGTTTTTTTGTTTAAAAACCCTGAGAATCATTTCCATGCTTGCACCATGATTGAAAATACATGCACTTAGAGTATGCATGCTTGGAAATGTATGTGCACTGTGTTTTCAAGCCTATAGGCATACATCCAATTGCACATTGAATGAATTATGAATGCATGATCAGATATTGATTTCAATTTGAGTGAGAAACCTCATCATCAAATGTCTGATTTCTCCCTTATTTGCACCATGTCGTTTTTCCATGCACCTAGAGTAGGCATATGTGTAGGGCCCAATACATGGCCGTGCATAGGCACATTTGTTTTAACCCATACACTTGAATTTTGACAATGAATTGCAGATATCGAGATTGATGGCGGCGCATCCAATGGATGCATAGGTTCAGAGGGGATGGATGTGGTAGGGATTTGAATCTTGAGCTGGCAATTCAATGAGATGATCTCAAAGCTCATTTTGTGGTTGTAACAAAGGATCTTGTTCGTGTTCTTTCAGTCTTTTATGTCTGGAGAAAGAAATTAGCATCGATTAAGGCCTTCATTAAACCTAGAAGGATTTTTGGCAAAGAGGGAGAGAGGACTACGTGGTCATAGGAACGGAAAAAAGATCACCGTTTGCCCATTTTTTGGGAGGAAGAAGAGGCGGAGTCATTTTCAAAGTGGAGTCAGTTGGAGACCTCTTAATCTCCAAAGGTTTGATCTATACTGACTTAAGAACACTTCTATGTCAGTTATAAACCAAACTTTACACAAACAATGTTCTTCTTTACCAAAACTTCAAGCAACACTTCTCTGAGTGAAGAAGTGTCTACTTCAGAAAGTCTGCTTCAGGAATTCACTTCATTACCTGCATAAAGTTTCAAATTTCTTCAAGCAAATGATGCACAAGTATTTGCAATACCTTTGCGCAAACATGTCAATCATTAGTTCTCAAAACTAATCACCAAAAGTTTAATTTGATCATTAAGATCAAAGACATGTCAGAAAATGTCTCTCAGAAGTTGCGCCTTCGACATAGTCAACTTCTTAAGTTGATTTCTCCCAATCTGAAACCCGTTTTGCTAAATGCTTTTAGCCATAGCTTCCTTATCTTCTAACTTAAATTTTAAGTGCTCACTCATCAAAAACTTTACAGTATACACTCAGATCTGATCAAAATACTGAGACGGAAAAGTGCGCTACTCTCAGACTTCAGTTCCCAAAGTTCACATATGAATGTTCCTATTGATCATTCTCACAGTAGGAGAGAAATTAGACTCTGAAACTCTAGACATAGCTTCATTAGCTTCTCAATTAGATGTGTACAAAAGGATTTCTGATCCACATGATCAGACAGAGAGCACTGAGAGAAAAACCCGTCGCTACTTTCTGGGAAAAAACTCTCTACACATCTTTCTGAAGTTTGTCATCTACAAATGACTCTCTTACATATTTCTTGTCCTCATTAACTTATATATACATGACTTTTGACTCATCCCGCGTCTATGACATTGCTACTAATCATCCTAAAGACTTAACATATAAATGTATCCATTTTCACTTGCCTTCACTAGCAAGCTACTATCTGCCTTTGATGCTTGAAATCCACATTCACTCAAGAACTTGACCAATCTGTAATTCCAAGCTCTTGGGGCTTGCTTCAACCCATATAAAGCTCTCTTGAGCTTACACACATAATCTCATTCAATTGATTCCATGAAGCCTTCTGGTTGCTCCATATATACTTCATCTGCAATGTATCCATTTAAAAATGCATTTTTCACATCCAATTGTGATAATTTCCATCCCTTGCAAGCAACAATAGCAATCAATGTCCTAATTGTAGACATCTTAGCAACAGGACTAAAGGTTTCATCATAATCTACCCCATAAGTCTGGGCATAACCTTTGACCACAAGTCTAGCCTTATATCTAGACACTTTACCATCTGCAAACCTCTTTGTTTTATATACCCACTTGCATCCAATGACCTTCTGATTCTTTGGTCTTGGTACTAATTCCCAAGTTTCATTTTCAAGTAGAGCATCATACTCTTCCTGCATTGCCTTCTCCCAATTCTGTTTACCTTTGGCTTCTTCATAAGTAGTTGGATCTTCTTCTGTCTTCACAATGTAGGCATAATCTTTTGTTGTTAGGAAAGATGTATCATAACTATACCTTATAGGTTCTTTCCTTTCCCTTGTAGATCTTCTGATTTCTGCACTTCTCGAAGTTTCAGCCTCATTTGATTCTGGATCAAATCTTGGCCCTTCTTCTACATGATCCTGCACTCTACTTCTAGAGTCAACTTCATCAACAATTTCTTCACACACTTTTACTTTTGCCTTTTCTTTCCTTTGTATTTCTTCAACACCTGTAAAATCATTTGGTGACCCTACATACCATGTATTTTGCTCATCAAATGTCACATCTTTGGTAACAAGAAATTGCTTTGTGGATGGATTCCACAACCTGTAACCCATCTGTCTATCATCATATCCAATAAACACATACTTCTCTGCTTTTGGTTCTAGCTTATGTCTTAATTGTGAAGGAACATAAGCATATGCAATACATCCAAATACCTTACAATGATCAAGGGTAGGTTTCTTACCCCACCATGCTTCATAAGGGGTTCCTCCATCCAAAGCTTTGCAAGGCAACCTATTCACAAGGTATGTTGCAGTGTTAATGGCTTCTGCCCATAAGTAATTTGGACAATTCTTTTCCTTCATCATGGCTCTTGCAAACTCTACAAGAGTCCTATTCCTCCTTGCTGCTACTCCATTCTGTTGAGGGGAGTACCTGCAAGTTACTTCTCTTTTGATACCTGCATTCCACAAATAATCATCAAACTCTTTAGAGAAATACTCTCCCCCTCCATCTGATCTTAACCTCTTAAGCTTTTGCCCTGTGATCCTTTCTGCATAGGCATGAAAATGTTTGAATGTCTTGAAAACTTCTGATTTATCCTTGATTACATACAAAGTAATCCACCTGGTTGCATCATCAACAAACAACACATAATATCTGGATCCATTTATGCTATAGTCCCTTGAGGGACCCCATACATCTGTATGAACCAATTCAAGCATATTTGAATGCTTGTACCCTGATTTGTTATAAGAACTCTTATGTGCTTTACCTAATTGACAAGCTTCACACTTGTACACCATACGTTGCCCTTCAATATTTGGCAATCCAAGCACCACCTGATTCTTCGACATTTCCTTTATAGCTCTCTCATTGAAATGACCTAGCCTTTTATGCCATAGGTCTAATTCAGATACCTTTTGACTTCCATAGGTAAATAATGCATGTCCCACATTACCTTGGACTTTGAGAGTGAACAATCTTCCTTCCTTTTTACCTGCAATTATGTTTCTATATCCCTGATTTGGATCTTGTACATAAACACCATCATTTGTGAATCTTACCTCATATCCTTTCTCCACAATTTGCCCTACACTTATCAAATTTTTAGGAATAGTAGGAACATAAAGTACCTTGCTCAGAAGTGTACTTCCACTCTTTGTCTTCACTGATCCAATGCTCTCCACTTTATGTTTGGTATTGTCACCTGTTTGAACTGTATGTCCATTCACCCTTGCTTCCATATCAGTCATCAAAGATAGATTCCCACTCAGATGGTTGCTACACCCTGAGTCAATATAAAACACTCTTTGATCTTCTCCCATTGATTCATGAGTTGCATTGAAGATAAGAGTCATGTCATCCTTCTGATCTGATGCATAATTGTAATAATTGTTGTTGTAGGACTGAGATTGGAAGTTTCTTCCACCTCCTCTACCATATGATGTCCTACCACCTCTTCCTCTGAAGTTGCCTCTTTGGTTTCTGCCTCCTCTACCTCTTTGATTATAATTCTGATTATTGCTTCCACCATTTTGATTGTTATACCAACAATCATTTGCCAAATGATTTGTTCTGCCACAAGTCCAACAAGCTTTAGCATTATCTTTGTTCTTACCTCCTCTTCCTTTACCTCTAAAATTCATCTTTCCCTTTGTGAAGTTAGCTTGATTTGAATTCCCTTCATCATCATTTGATTGCTTTCCCTTGCCATTTTTTTTCTTGTCCTTGGAGTACATAGCTTGACTTTTACTTCTATCATTGTCTCCTTTAAGATCCTGCTCAAAGGTTAGCATGTGACCTAGTAATTGATTAAGATCAGGAGTAAAGTGATCAAGTGACAACTCTATGGACAATATGAAGGGTTTCCACTTCTCATCTCCTCTCAAACCTGTAAGTATTTGTCTTACCAACTTTTCCTCTTCAATGTCTTCATCCACTGCTCCCAAGCTATCTGCAATATCCTTCATCCTTGCCACATAATCTGAAATTGATTGTGAGCTCTTCTTCTTGAAGGTTGTGAACTCAGCCCATAGTGAGGACTTCCTTGACTTAGTTGTATTTTGGAAATGCTCTTCCAAGGCATTCCAAACATCTGTAGCACTTTCCAAACCTCTAATGTGAGGTAGAAGGTAATCATTTACAGCCATGTAGATGATACTCCTTGCTTGAGCATCCTTTCTCATCCAAGTCTTCAACATTGCAAGCTCTTCCCTAGTAGGAATACTAGGATCTGCAAATTCAGGTTTTTCTTCATCTCCTGTAATAAATGCTATAAGGTCTTTGCTCATGAGGTGTGCTTCCATCCTCATGGACCATGCTGGATAGATCTCCCTATCTAGCTTATCAATCTGCAAGCTTTCTCGCATCCTTGACTTTCTGTATCTGCAATTACTATGGTTTATGAGGAGAAAGTGTACCTTTGATATAATTTTTGTCCTTCTTGATTCTTTCGAACTCGTGCTCTGAACTTCTGCAAGTTATCTTCAATAATTTGTCCTTGTCCTCCTTTGATTTGGAATATCTTCAATATCTGCACCAGTCGGAACTTCAATTGTCTTTTCTTCTCTTGTATTTCACCTTCAGCTCTGATACCACTGTTGGAGACCTCTTAATCTCCAAAGGTTTGATCTATACTGACTTAAGAACACTTCTATGTCAGTTATAAACCAAACTTTACACAAACAATGTTCTTCTTTACCAAAACTTCAAGCAACACTTCTCTGAGTGAAGAAGTGTCTACTTCAGAAAGTCTGCTTCAGGAATTCACTTCATTACCTGCATAAAGTTTCAAATTTCTTCAAGCAAATGATGCACAAGTATTTGCAATACCTTTGCGCAAACATGTCAATCATTAGTTCTCAAAACTAATCACCAAAAGTTTAATTTGATCATTAAGATCAAAGACATGTCAGAAAATGTCTCTCAGAAGTTGCGCCTTCGACATAGTCAACTTCTTAAGTTGATTTCTCCCAATCTGAAACCCGTTTTGCTAAATGCTTTTAGCCATAGCTTCCTTATCTTCTAACTTAAATTTTAAGTGCTCACTCATCAAAAACTTTACAGTATACACTCAGATCTGATCAAAATACTGAGACGGAAAAGTGCGCTACTCTCAGACTTCAGTTCCCAAAGTTCACATATGAATGTTCCTATTGATCATTCTCACAGTAGGAGAGAAATTAGATTCTGAAACTCTAGACATAGCTTCATTAGCTTCTCAATTAGATGTGTACAAAAGGATTTCTGATCCACATGATCAGACAGAGAGCACTCAGAGAAAAACCCGTCACTACTTTCTGGGAAAAAACTCTCTACACATCTTTCTGAAGTTTGTCATCTACAAATGACTCTCTTACATATTTCTTGTCCTCATTAACTTATATATACATGACTTTTGACTCATCCCGCGTCTATGACATTGCTACTAATCATCCTAAAGACTTAGCTATACTCAGCTTACAAGATTCTTCACTTATATGTACATATGTGTACAAGACATCATCCTGAAATCTTCTTCACTTTCATAAGTATCTTCCTTCACTTCATTCTGACCATAAGTCTTCTTCAAGATCTCTATAATCACCAATTTGTGATTGGCTTGTTCCAAGAGAGTCACTCCTGCTTGTCATCTGGATTCAGAAATGGAAGAACTCCTTATGTGGGTGGTCTCCATGCATCGCTCTGTGTTTGATAATAGAGATTAGCAGCTCACCTGGGAGCATTATGGCATCACACAGAAAGAAGAAAGCATAGTTCTTGCTCGCTGTTGTACCATATCTTGAAGGAGAAAGCATTAGTGCTCGCTGATTAGCACATTTCTCAAGTGGAAGCCAAAGCGCTAGGTGTTGCTTCCTCTAAGCAATGATCTCGCTCTCCCTATAGTGTGTGCATATGAGAAATTCAAGACATCCATGGTGCCCTCTGAACACAACTCCATTGTGTCCTCCAACACTCGAGGAGATCACTCTCAAAGAACAGAAAAAAAAATTGGATGACATAGATCCAACCTGCACCCTTCTTTCTCATGATAGAAAGACAGATAGAGCTTGTATCCTCCTCTAACGGTGAATCAGAGTTGCACACAGACACTCTTGTGTGCTACCTCTCTGTCCAGAGAGAGCGGATTCCAAATCGAGAGAAGATTCATTGACAATCAAGAGACAGAAATAGGAGAAGGAAGCAGCGAGTTGCGTGATGAGGAAAGGAAGTGATACTTCAAAGATCTCAGATTTCTGTAGCACGTGATTTGACAACAATCAATGGGGATGATGGGCAGACACTCGAAGCTGGGAGGGGGGTCGCGATGAAGTATTTGTTGCATGAAAGCATTTTTAGGAAGATTTAAGGAGAAGGAATGCGTCTGGACGTAGGAAGCCGTACATGGAAGTTAGGAGGGGCCATCAATTCAGACAAACCCAATGAACGAGGAAGGAGATTTGAGGCTTATCCACTAGAAATAAGAGGGAGGATGATTTTGTTTTGGGAACTTCTCCCGTCAGACAAAATACATCTCTAAGAAATTACACGAGGGTGCAAGTTTGAAGAAGATTAGAATGATCCTTGAATGTATCCTTCTGCAATTGACGAGACAAACTTCAGCGCAGTAATAGTTTGGATTCGAATTGAAAAGATAATTGCTCTTTCAGAAAGAAAAATTCTCTACACGTGATTCACAAAAAGAACTAGTGGTTATGGAGCGAAGTTTTTTTTAACCAGTAGCTTGCATATTTAGACTTCCTCTAAGTCATGTGTTTCTAAACAGAGAACTAGAAGAATGTTATTTTTGCTGGCAAATTTATTGCGCAACAGTTCATGCATCAAAACTCTATGTTTAAATCATTCGTTTGAATTTGCTGCCATATTTGAATCTGATCTGTAGCAAATTGGTGCTTTAATTGCCCCTCTTTGCATACTCTATTAAGTACTTATAAACAATATGCGATTTCTCATGCATTAAGCTAAGTGCTGAACAGTTATTTTCTGCACACACTTAGTTCAAATTTGTCCCATGAGATTGCAGCAAATTCATCATCAATCTAGAAGATCTGGAATTTGTTTTTGTAAGCATAAAATAGGGATGGATTATGGATTGAATGCGCATGACTTCCATATTGTTGTTGCTGTTTGCGCACAGAAGACGGGCTGGATGTGTTTCTTTCACATATGTTCTATGCATATGATATATGCACAGTACATACATAATGTTCTAATGGTAGCGAAAAGGCTAAGTATTTATGAATTATGTTCGGAGTTCACAGAAAAATGAAAGTTGGATGTTGTTTTGTTCACGTTGAAACAGAATAGCTAATACAATTTCTTTTTTGAAGTTTAAGTAAATCCTTAATAGTTAACATCTCTAGCTTTCAAGCGATGAAAAGGAAAATAAGACTAAACTAATGGATTCGGAATGTGTGAAACTAGCAGTAACTTAGTCCGTATTTTATTTCCTTATATTACCGTGTATGCAAGCTCTGGGCTACAAACGTACATGAATCTTTGGGTTTCGCAGAAGGTTTGATGGAGAGGATGAATTTAAAGTTTATCCTTTTATGCTGTTTTAGAGGTTTCTTTAATGGTAAGGTTATCGATATTTTGGGTCCACATATCGAGGGCGAGAACTAATCAGAAAGAATAAATACAATTTAAAGCAATTGTCGGAGCTCTTGAATGATAAGGATTATGGATTGCATTAATAACAGAAGATAATCCTTGGAAAAAGACAAATCCCAAACAAACCTACCCAAAACATAGTCTACACAAAACTTTATCTGAGAACTTCAATGACAAAGACATGTGAGTTTGCTGTGTCTATCTTTGTAAAAGGATGTAAATACATTTATTTGTAAACTTGATACTCTAAGTAGGCGCATAGGCAACATACTATTATGTGAGATATCACTCTTGTTTCATGATGTATTTTTCCATATATCATTGACTTTATATGATGTTAATTCACGTCTGCGTTATACTAGAATCTCTAGCACTTACGAGCTATGAGCTAGTTTCAAACATGTTTTCTCTCAATCAAGGTGCATTTACCCTCGAATTTACAAATAACCATAAAAATTATAGCGATTCATGGAAATAAAGTTGGGAATTCTGAACACCTTCAATGTTATCCTTTCGAAAAGAATCTGTCCCAAGGAATTTCAATCTTAAATAACTAGAACTTAAGTTGAAAGACATTCCCTAAAGATTGCGGCAACTGTCTAACTAGAACAACAAGCGATATCTTTCTCCCCCCCCTTTCAAAGAATCTCCGCGACATACCTGGTGAACGCGAGGCGAAAGGAGGGGGTGAGTGAGTTATAGAGCCATAAGAATTAGCGTAATCAAAATGGAAGATATCCTAGCTCAGTTCATACTCTTTCAAGAAGAGGATCGGCGTCAAAAAGCCATCGAGTCACTTCATGATTGTTTAATCAAGGGATGTGGGTTTTTCAATGGCAAAAATGTCTCTAAGTTTTGTAAAGAATATGAACTCGAGGCCAAACACTTAGGTGTAGGGTTAAATCCGATGACGGATATGGAATTATGCGAAAACTTTGCCTATGTGTGTGAATATAGTGTTCGCGATCAACTCGTGCGAATAAAGCATTCGACATGGTCGCAGTATAAATCGATCCTCCTCAAGCAGGTCATGCTAGAGGACATAGACAAAGTGATAAGTAAGTCCTTCCTAAGGTGGGATCATATACCCAAAAACCAGCCGATTCTCGAGATCAAAGAAGAGTTTGAGCGACAATATGGTGATCTTTCTAAGCACGATAAGAGGTGCATAATTCATGAAAGGGTGTCGTTTCTTCGAACAATCGATGTTAAAGCCCGAGAAGAACTAATTCCGCTTCTACAAGATATAGACTCTGACTCGGGGCTCACAGAGGATTGGATGCTCGTCCATGAAGCTATGAGGAAATACGTAAAGAAACAACAAACATTTGAGAAATTTCTAAATGATTGGAGAACTGATCTTCAAATAGATGAAAATTATAACCATGTTCAAAGCATTTTATCAATTGTGGATGACATTCGAGTCCATGAGGTTGTAGAGACCCCACTTGGGCATGAAGTAGATATGCTTGGGCTTGATATACATAGTGATGATGGAAAATACGAAGAAACTTCTAAAAGTGCGATTGATATGACCTATAAGCTTACAAGGTGCCAAGAGCCTCTAGACTTCTTTACAACGATTACATCTTTAGGTTCCTGTTGGAAGCAGCCAGAGGCACAAATGACACGGAAGCATGTAACGACAAAGCAGGGAGCCAGTCGAATCGTTTTTCAAATAATTATGTTTTCAAATACTTTCCAAAAACCTCCAACAGTGATTTTTATCACTACTGTAACATATGTAACATAGAAAACCCCATTTTGTAATCCATAGCTCCATTTTGTGCAAGCTGAGGAGTCCTCGAGCTTGAGGAGCTTAGGTAGAATGCGCGTACCAATTTTTGTTATTTTTAGATACCGTTTACCCTTCCAAATAGCATCTAGGACCTAATTTTTAACTATGCCGGTCACTAGATGTGAAACCGGTCAAAACTAGTCTAGAAACTATAAAAAGAGACAGAGAGCTCATTTTTGAGGTTGGTTAGTGTTAGCTTGTTGGAGTTTAGAGTTCTTTTGAGCTTGTAATAGTGTTCTTGAGTAATAGAGCTAATTTCCCACCTTCCATTGTGTCTTGCTTGTCTCTTCGTAGTGTGTGTGCATGTGTGTGTGCATTTCTATGCTTCTCACCTTCACTCTCACTTCATCTCACATTCACGATCTTCATATCACTCCTCTCTTCCGCAGATTGACATTAAGGAGGTGAAGCTTCTTAACGTGGTTCTCACCATTGTGCTAGAGCAACACCAAGTTTGGCGCTGTTGCTGGGGATCGAGTCTAGGACGAATGTGTGATGGTAAGAGTATAGCAAGAAGTGGCGTTGGAAGGTAAAAATTTCAGTTTTTGTTGTTGTTTTTACTTAGTTTTTAGTGTTTTTCACCTCCCCCACACTCCATCTTCATCACCGCATCATCATCTTCATCTCCAAAAAAATCAGAAAATTCACCATATCCACCCATTCTCCTCATTTCCCCTCATTTGTGCATGCAAGAGAGTGAGAGAGAGCTTTTGTGCTTGTGTGTACTTTTGTTTTCTTGAGTTTTCTTGCAGGTACAGAGCTCCAGTGCATCAGGAAGGCTGCAAAAAGGTAAAAACTTCAGTTTCTGTCAGAAATTTCCGTCTGTGTCAGACCATCGCGATGGTCTGCAAAGTTCGGAATTTGGAGAAGGCGACCACACCAGCGTGAAGAGCACACCTGCGCCTACAGGAATCCATAGCTGCATTCACAAAATTTTCATTTTGGTGGACCATCGCGACGGTCTCTCACCATCGCGATTGTGTCACACCATCGCGATTGGCTCATGCCATCGCGACGGCTTGGCCGGACCATCGCGACGGTCTCTGACCATCGCGATTGTGTCACGCCATCGCAATTGGCTCACGCCATCGCGCCGACGGTGCCACGTGGCAATCTAGACCATCGCGACGGTGCACTTCAGACCATCGCGATGGTGCACTTCAGACCATCGCGACGCTTCAAAAATTCACACCATCGCGATTGGCTCACGCCATCGCGCCCTGACCATCGCGATTGGCTCACGCCATCACGCTCACACCATCGCGACGGTGCATTTCAGGCCATCGCGATTGTGCACGTTGACCGTTGACTGACGCCATCACGATTGTGCAAATTCACGCCATCGCGATTGTGCACTTTCAGACCATCGCGATTGTGCACTTTCACGCCATCACGACGGTCCAATTTCAGACCATCGCGATTGTGCACGTTGACCGTTGACTGACGCCATTGCGACGGTGCACTTTCACACCATCGCGACGGTGCAATCTCACGCCATCGCGACGGTGCACTTTCACGCCATTGCGACGGTCCCAAACCATCGCGATTGTCTTACACCATCGCAATTGTGCACCCCCATCGCAAATTTTAGGGTTTCATTTTTTGGCCAATTTTGGGGCTATTTTTGGGAAATTTTTGGGCGATTAGACTCATAGGAGACCCCTTAGCTCATATTTGGAGAAAAACCTGTTTGTCAGTTTTTACCCCCCAGGGCCTGAACAGTCATAACTTTTTCATCCGAAGTCCGTTTTTTGAGCTTAATAGCTCGTTAGAAAGCTCTTGACGAGTACTACGTGACCTCAACTTTTTTTTTTCTTAAAGGATATGTCTATTTTTAGACAAGCTATTTTGAGGTTGACCTAGTTTGGGGCTAGAAAGCCAGGGGGCAAACATTGAAAAGTTGGGCAAAAGGGAAGGGACTTAAAAGGTGTATATATCAAGTGCTTGATCATCCAACTGTGAATTGGTCTAATATTGAAATTTTTCCAGGACTAGCAAGGCAGTGAAGGGCATAAAGCTTGGGAAGCGCGGCTTCTTGGGCATCAGAGCAACCAGAAAAGCTGACTCGAGGTTGGAAGATTACTCAACCCCCTCAGTCAATTCTTAGCTTAGGCTAAACGGTAGCTCTTGTGGATTAAGACGATAGGAACGCCTCAAGTTCAAGATATTAAATTCTTTCAAGTCTGAGACTACAAGTAAAGGTGTGTGACACGAAAACCTAAAGGAAAGAACATAAGTATGACGGAACGAGAACTCAAAATCATAACGGAAAGTCAAATTCCTGACGCATACATTAAGACAAGAATCTAAAGAAATTTAAAAAGAATCAAGACAGTAATAACCAAGAATCATTGACGATCTGAGCGTGTACTGAGTGTGCAAGGAAGACCATTAATCAACCTTAGATCGGGCAAACATATAGGTAAGTCAGACCGACGAAGCCTTAGATCATCCGAGGCAAGCGTAAGAACTACTGCACGATCGTGGGCTCAACAATTGAACACTAGTTATCCCTACGAGAGCTCAGATACTAGCGAATCAGAAATGGCATTTAGCACAGACAGACCAGAAGGAGGGTCAAATGTAGCCTACTTAGAAAAACCAGAAGGACCCTATAGAACACAACTAGAGTTTCTCCGAACCAACCGCTTAGGTGCTCGCATCTATGAGGATGGTTTGCGAAGGCAAATGGTGCAAATGCACAACCCCAATCAACCCATTGGATTGGAACGTCCAGTGGTGAAATTTGAGAGAGACGCGTACATAGACAAGGAAGGAACGATGTACATCTTAAGTACGTAGCCAAACAATACCAACGAGTTTGGCGTGATTCAACCAGAAACGGAAACAAAATCTCAAGGAAAAGAACCATTAGAAGAGCCTAGAACACCTAGAGGGAAATCTGTACTGACACGAGTACTAATCCCGGATTGGATCCCTCAGGACAACAGAAGCCTAGAGTTGTTTGTAAATAAAGAAACTGATGAAGCCTTTTGGAGATACAAGACCGAAATACTTAGTGAGGTAGGTATCATCACTATATACGAGTTCAAGGACCCGGATACACCTGGAAAGGTTGTATACCTGGATGAAACTTCAGAAAGAGTCTTTGTGGTGCCTGACCGCGCTAGAAACACATACACATGGAGAGGTGAATTGGTATTCCCTCCATCTAGGACGAACATGAATACAAGTCAACAAGGGGCAGGAACATCCTCAGCCCATGGAAATCAAAGAGAGGGAAATAAAGAGAGACCCGAACTAAGCTTCACTCATGCCATAGGGAGAGATAGAACAACCACGGACACTAATAGAGCGGATAGACAAAGAGATCATGGAATACCAGGTGGTAGAGATGATTTTCCTCTACCTAGACCACGCGAACATGCAAGAATACTAAGACCCACTCAATTAGTAAAATCCATGAAGAATTATTTTGATGGGACAGGAGATCCCTATGACCATGTTGCAGAATTCAAGCAAGTACTAAGAGCCGAACAAGTTGAAGACATGTTCACGCAATAAAACGCATTTGGACTAACGTTAAAGAATACCGCTTTAACTTGGTTCCAACCTTTGCAACAAAGACAATTTAGAGACATCCATCACTTTTTAGATTCATTCATCACTGAATTCTCTAAAAGTGGGATTAGACATGACACGTCTTTGTTGATCCATAGCTTTAAACAGACCCCTCAAGAAACAGTAAGACTGGCAGGACGTAGGTTTAGACAATATGTTGAACGATGTCCAATGCAAGAGCTACCCTCACAATCCAAGCAAGTGTCATTGTTTCTAGATGGCTTCTTGAGCTCTAAACTACGCTCCTATGTGTACCTAAAAGAACCAAGAACGCTAGAGCAATGTGTAAGAATTTGTATAGACATTGAGGACAACTTAGGAGACGAGTTGGAACTCTCCAAGGTCTATAAGGACTCAGACTGTTCATCTCTAGCATCCACAAAATTGTCTAGCTCAATAGAAGACCTAGCAGAAAAAGTGGCACAGAAGCTAGGAGTTTCTAGTAAACCTAGGGTGCTAATGAACAAGCGTTGTTACACCTGTGGTGGTGATCATATGGCAAATGTGTGTCCCAATACACCACAACCTCAAGCCAACCCTAGTGGCCAATACTATACAATTGAGAGAAGATACAGGAATCATACGACTCAGGACTGCCCGTACAACAAACAAATTGTGAGACAGAACTACCCGCAAGCATACCCGCAGCCAGGTAGGTATCAATGCCAATACAATGCTCAGCCCTATTACTATAGGCCTCCTCAGAACTACCCATACCAGGCTCAACAGAGACCTCAACCTGTCTTAGCTCAGCAGCCACCCCCACCAGCGAATGTCATCTCAGTCAAATACGCTGCTGCAAAAGAGAACCTAAGTAGGGCTTTAGTGCCTTCTTCACCTTTGATCACAGAGAGTGACCCACACTCAAACAGTTTTGACTCTACGCATGTAGATAGTCCACCCGCATATTACACAGAGTCACCAGAACATGTGGAGACATATCATTATGATAGTCCACCAGTGGAACTTAGTTGGGAGCCAGACTATGCTAATGTGATGTACACAAACCCAAATCCACGGCCCCAATTGAGACAACAAAGACCACAGGGCCCTAGAGGACCATGCTTTAGGTGCCAAGGAGATCACTTCATAAAGGATTGTCCACATCCCCCGATAGCAGGACAATCACAGTACTATAACATCCAAGGCTTTTGTGCTGATTGTGGCAAGGAGCACATAATCAAAGATTGTCCTAAGAACCCTATTAACGCTTCGAATGTGACACCGATCAACGTGATAGGTATTGTAAATAACGCAGATGGATCCAACCCTACATACGTGCCTATCCAAGCTATAACAAGAGCCCAGGCGCTCTTACA
Organism: Ceratopteris richardii; assembly: GCA_020310875.1. Lineage (NCBI taxonomy): Eukaryota > Viridiplantae > Streptophyta > Polypodiopsida > Polypodiales > Pteridaceae > Ceratopteris > Ceratopteris richardii. The sequence continues at coordinate 47,621,603 of CM035420.1, read as the reverse complement.
GAACCAAAAGCTTAATCAAGAGAAAGTAGTCGGAAGTAGTGAAGTTTCAAAATCTAGCAGTAAAAAGACAAAATCTTGGAAAGATTCTAGAGAAAGGATAAAGAGAAAATGGAGTAAAAAGATAACTGAGTTGGAAGGAAGTTTGAAGGAATCTAGAGCCAAAATCCAAGAATTGACTTCACAGGAATTGAATCAAGAGAATCCAGCTCAGAAATCAGGATCAGTTTTAGCGGAATCCATACCAGAAAATCTAGACATGATGTTTCGCGCATATCAGGATAGATTAAAAGAGGGACCTCAGGTAGCTGAAATGAGCAAAAACTACCCTCGGGCTGATCTAGAAATTGAGAGAACAAAACTTTGCATGAAGATGGTAGAACTAGCACAAGCTTTGTTCGAAGCCTCTAGATATCTTAATTGGAATAACATGGCAAAACCGGAATTACATTTCCAAGGACTAATGGAGAGGCTAGAATATTTGATAGAGAGCAAAGAGAAAAAGGATCAGCATAGGAATCCTATTGTCTCAGAGACACAGGAAAGGAATGCACCATCTCTGTCTCAAGTACCCAACTTAGAAAGTCAAGACAATTTGTCTTCCATACATAGGTACTCACATGAATTTTTGAGAGAGATCCAAGAAGAGAAATGGAGAAAAGAACAAGGGACTCATCCTCCTATTCAAGAAATAGATGACTTGCAGGAGCAATTTCCCCAAGACATTCCCTCTATATACGATGATGTAGAGGATGAACAACTGAGTGAACACACAGGATTTGAATCTAATTCTTTACAAGAATTACCTCAGTTCAGAGGACCTTGGGAAGCAAAGTCTATTAGTATGAGAGCACCCACGATAATAGTGAGGAATGAAGAATCAGTAATCCCTAGAAACACGGAAGTGATCAAGAATACCAAAGTACAATGTAACCTTACTCTGGAGGAGTTATTGAAGGTAAAACCAGAATTGTGGAAACGTGTAGCAAATCAATTCCCCGAGCTTGCTACTACTCCCTCACAAATAGGATCACAAAATAAGGTACCAGAAATACCCATAGAAAAGATTGGAGATGTAAGTGAAGGAGAGGAAGGTAACACTTATCTTCCGATAACCCATCAGGGCTACACCACGAAAGCCATCTTAGATTCAGGAGCCGGAGTAGCCATAGCTACCACCGCTTTATGGAAACGTTGGGTAAGCCAGCATTAAGACCCACCAGGATGAAGCTACAAATGGCTGATGGACACATAGAAAAACCATTAGGCTTACTAGAAGGCATATCACTCACCACTTGTGGTGTAGAATTTGAGCATACTTTCACCATTTGTGACTTTGCAAAAAACCATGCTTATGAGATGATATTGGGACGACCATTCATGCGTCAGTTGCAAATTGTACAAGATTGGGGAACTAATTCGTTGTACTTGCAACATTTAGGGGTGACTACCAAAGTCAATCTTAAAGACTATTCACATCGAGATGTACCCCCAATACAATGGAATACCATCCATAAGACACCAGTAGAGACGGAATCCGTGCACTCATTAGAATCAGACCCTTCTTGGTTGCATGAGGATACTCATTTATGGATGTGTAAAGTTGCAAAACAAGAGGAAGAAAGATTAGAAGCAAGGACCTTAGGTGCAGAACAACATCCACGAACCCTTCAAGATCCAGCTTACGCACCTATAGTATTCCCAGACGAAGAGTTTGAACCCCATGGTTGGGCAAAAATCCTAGCAACCATGGATGTAGCCATCAATGAAGAACAATGGACACCCCACTATGACGAGGATGGCTATGACATATCAGTTTTCACGATAGAGCCAATCATGTGCGATGCAATTTTAGAAGAGTGTGAACCTAACACGGATGCATTTGAGGATGCAAGCGATTTTGATTTAGAATCAATTATCATGGACACACCCTTTGCATCAGAGGAAGAATATTTTTTCGAAGTAGAGACTCACACTGAGAGACACGAGGAAATTACGAATGAGGTGAGGTTAGCCACGGAAGTGACTAACAAGAGTGAAGGCAAGAAAAGAAAGAAGAAAGAAACCATGTCAAAAAAAGAAGAATCTTTATTTGAAGTACCCGAGAACTTCAAGAAATATGAAATCGAAGATAGAAGAATCATGGTACGAATGCCTAATAGAAAAGCGAATGACGGACAAGTATATGATAACCGAGAGAAAACTAAGAAAGTAATAGTTGCTATCGAAGGAGAAGAAGAAAAATGTACATACATAGGGCATGATTTGACAACTGAAGAAGAAGAAGAGCTAGTTGCCCTATTGCGCGAATATAGAGATGTTTTTGCTTGGAGCTACAAAGATTTGAAAGGAGTAGATCTAGATATATGTTCTCATAGAATCCCTATGACTCCAGATGCAAAACCTACGAAACAGAAACCGTACACGTACAATGATAACTACGCTGCGAAGATTAAAGAGGAGATAGATCGCTTGATAGAAGCAGGATTCATTTACGAAATTGAGCATACCGAATGGGTATCCCCCATTGTGGTTGTGCCCAAGAAGAATGGAAAATTGCGTGTGTGTATTAACCTTAAAAAAGTTAATGCCGCAACGATTAGAGATAGTTATCCTCTTCCTATCACGGAACATCTATTGGAAAGAGTTGCAGGCAAGGAAGTTTACAGCTTTCTTGATGGATTTTCAGGCTATAATCAAGTAGCCATTGCTCCAGAAGATCAACACAAGACGGCATTTGCCACTGAATGGGGCATATTTGCATTTCGTGTGATGCCATTTGGCTTAACAAATGCACCCGCCACTTTCCAACGACTCATGTGTCATGTTTTCAAGGAATTCTTATGCAAGAGTTTGGAGGTTTATGTCGATGACTTATGTGCTCATTCAAATGTAAGACAGACACATATCCGAGAGTTAAGACAAATATTTGACAAATGTCGAGAATATCAGGTTTGTTTGAACCCAGAAAAGTGCGTTTTCATGGTCAGACAAGGCAAAATTCTAGGACACATTGTGTCAAAAAATGGAATCTCTACGGATGAAGAAAAGGTGAAGGTAATTGCAGATTTACCTAGACCAACTAATGTGAAAGAGGTACAGGCATTTATGGGCCATTGCGGGTGTTATAGGAGATTCATACACATGTATGCAATCATAGCCAAGCCTTTGTACTCTCTTTTAACCAGCTTTGAATGGACAGATGAATGTGAAAATTCATTCAATGAACTTAAACGACGCTTGTGCTCAGCACCTATATTGACTACCCCAGATTGGAGTAAGCCATTCCATGTACATGTGGATGCATCCAATTACGCCATAGGATGCGTGTTAGCACAACCCACGAATGAAGGTAACATAGATCTCCCCATAGCTTACGCGAGCAGACAATTAAACGCAGCAGAAAGAAATTACACCATGACGGAACGAGAAGGATTAGGGATGATCTACGCAGTAAAGAAGTTTAGGCACTATTTGTTGGCCAACAAATTCAAGTTCTTTACAGATCATCAAGCACTATTGTACTTAGTCAACAAACCATGTAACACCGGACGATTGATACGTTGGTTTCTATTACTCATGGAGTATGATTTTGAAGTAGTAGTCAGGAAAGGAAAGACACATCTTAGAGCTGACCACCTTTCAAGATTAACCTCAGGAGAAGCTCCTCAAGGAGTAGCGGATGATCTACCAGATGCATACTTGTTTAACCTTGAGATAGCACCAGAATGGGCTAAACCTATAGTCCCTATTCTCACATATGGACCCAAGAATCCGAGGATAAAGATCAAAGAGGGAGAGATTACCAAATCTCAGAGATACCAAATAATGGCAGGAAGCATATATAAACAGGATAATCAAAAGATTCTTGCTTGTTGTGTAGATGAATCAGAACATGCGAATTGGTTGCAATTAGCACACATAGGTGCATTAAAGCAACATCATTCAAAACATCGAACATTACAGACTCTGCATAGATTAGGAGTATATTGGCCTACGATGGAAGCAGATGTCTGCAGGTTGTGTAAGGAATGCAATGTTTGTTGTGAAAGACCACCAGTAGAGCATGCTACATTGTATCATGTGTCTCTCACACCAGACTGGAGTGAACAATTAGTGACATACTTGAGGACGAACACATTCCCTCAAGGAATGACCTTAGCTCGACAACGTAGTCTAGAGCAGGAAGCTCACGACTATTCACTTATTGGCGATAACCTATACAAAAGAGGACGAGATGGATATCTAAGCCATCCTCTTTGCAGGATTATGGTGGCCCACTCTTCACATGGATGCTCATACCTATGTAAAGAGATGTGATGTGTGCCAAAGAACTCAGTTTCCTACTCGCAGAGACGAAATGCCATTGAAACCCATGATGGGCGGACGTGCATTTTCAAAGTGGGGTATAGACTTTGTAGGACCCATTAACCCCCCTGCAAAAGGTACACATGCTGAATACATTATTGTTGCCACATATTATCTTACGAAATGGGTAGAGGCAAAAGCCACGAAAAAGAATGATGCACACACAACTGCAAAATTCTTATTTGAGAATGTCTTTACAAGATATGGACTGCCTATAGAGTTAGTGAGCGACCGAGGCACTCACTTTCTAAACCAAGTCATTGAATATTTGTTACAAGATTTTATGGTGATTCACAAGAAATCTGCACCATATCATCCTCAGGCCAATGGTCAGGCTAAAAGCACTAATAAGATCCTTTGTAACGTACTGACGAAACTCGTGAAGAACAAACGTTCAGACTGGGACAAACAGTTACACCACGCTGTTTGGGCATATCGAGTGGCCTACAAGACCGTACTCAATGCAACTCCCTTTCATATGGTTTTTGGTCAGAATGCTGTGCTTCCTTTGGACTTCTTGATACCGACCCTTAAGGTTGCACAAGAACATCAGTGGACCGGCCATGAATTATCAGCGAGGATAATGGACTTGGAACGATTAGGAGAAACTAGGCTAAAGGCAGCAGCAGGAATATACGTAGCGAAGAAGCGACAGAAAGCATATTTTGATGCACATGTGAAAGATAAAGGCTTAAAAGAAGGAGATTTAGTTCTAGTATATACGCTAAAGCAACATGCACGTAAGTTAGAAAAGCGAGGTTATGGACCTATGATCATTAACAGACTCTCAACAAGTGGAGCAGTACAGTTAGCCACTTTAGAAGGAGATATAATGCCTAATTACATTAGTGGCTGTAGAGTCAAATTATATCAGGAACCTCTTACTGAGGATATGCTGAGACGACTCACGTTGGCAAAGAAACGTAAGGAGGAAGAAAATAGAATACGAGCGGAAGCTCAGGCAGAAGCAATAGAACGCATTAAACGCATGAAGTTAAGAAAACAAGGACTAGGGAGAGAACATTATAACCATCTGGAAACTACACCCAGATACCCCATGGCCATGTGTCAAGTAAAGTCAACCACTCATCCTAGCATAGTGGACAGGAGACCACTCATTACAGTTAGGCTAGAGCACGGCAACCCTTGCCAAGAGCTCAGGCTTTAATTGACTCAGGTGCTGCAACTAGTGCTATTAGATGGTCCCACTATAAGGATTCAGGAATAGAAATGCGGCCAATTGAGGCATACCTCATAGGCCTAGGAGGCATGGAAACCCCTTGCATGGGTGAGGTGGACCTTCCTATCCTCATTAAGGATGTGACCATGACAACGAAGCTACTAGTGTGCCATGATGACGACCTGATAGAACCCCTAATCCTTGGCCAAGATTGGCTATACGATCACTCAGTGGACCTAAATCTTAGACAAGGCTCCTTACAGATTGGAACCTTAGAACAGAAGCGAGTGATACCGCTTGACTTCCCTAACGGCAATCCGATTGAGGTTTGTAACCCTAGACCCTATGAAACGCATGCGACGGAAGACCGGAAGATCTTGGGTCAGACCAGTCACGTTACGTCTACACCAACCCACTCGGGCTTGGCTAGGAACAATTGTCAATCAGAAGGGTGACAGGAGATCTTCCATGGGGCTTCCTGCAAACTAGAAGGGGCAGCTACCCAACCGCTAGGGCAGATGAACACAATCAGCAGTCAGGTGGGTTGCATCAGCGGCCAAATGAGCACAACACCCTACGGTGCTCATCCTTCCAAACTTGCTACGGACTGGCCTAGATTAAAGATAAATAATGAATCACTCCCTAATGGGCAGGTCACGCAAGTGTTGGATCTCCCTTCTTTTCCAAAGCAGAGCGTCCAATGGACCTCTCAAACCCAACCACGAACGAGTCAACCACAACAAAGGAACCCAGACCGACGACATCACCAGACAAGGCAAAGAAAGCAGCAGTATCAACATCACGGAACAAGTGGCACGAGACAAATATGGGTGCCAAAAGGACAGCAACCACAGGCTATTGGCACTGCAGACGAGAACAGGACAAAGTTTCAACAGAAGCAGAGTCAGCATCCAAAGTCCCCTCGATCTTCTTCTACAAGTACAAAGACTCGACAGATTTGGATCGCCAAGAAATACCTTATCCATAGACCCACACCCATGCAAATTTGGGTACCCAAACAATGTATTATAGCCCAATCCTCTAGCCATGTAATATATACCCCTCCTAAATCTTTTCATCCTTCAATACCACCAAACCCGATACCACTTTTTGTCCCTCAGAAGAAACACACCATCCACTCCAAGACTCTTAGGAAATGGATACTGAAACGTATCCAAACGTCTTCTTGTACCCCCTTATCTAACAATTCTCCCACCCCGTTTAAAACTCCACCCTTGTACTAATTCACCCTCAACCAAACCTTGTATAAATTCATACACCCAAACCCCACATCATGCATAATAAAAGCTCATCAAGGAATGTATGCATAATCTGAACCATGTAGGTGTCTAGAGACCTGCATTAGCTCTGCAAAAAGATCATTGCATCAATCACTTCACGACACTTGGCTACACGGGTTACACATCGGTTATGGAAAGGGATTGCGGTCTCACCTTATTGGGATCATAATTAATTTCCATGCTAATGTGTTAATCTTTTGTAGCAGATCTTTTCCATTAGCTCATCAGTCATCATGCAAACCAAAGCAGGACCATCAGAAGCTGGCCCCAGTGCACCGATGGCCACTATTGGAGAATTACTAGCAGAATCTTATCCGACGATGCAACCACCAGAGTTTCAAAGTTTTCTAGGACCCATGCCAATCGATGATCCTCCTAGAGGATATACCGAGAAGATTCATCGTAACTCTCATTGGTTTCAAGGCCTAGCAGGACCATTAGCAGATGCTGATTTCATATTTGAAGCCAATTTGGCCTTTGATCTTTGCACATGGACCAAGTACCAGTTCTTGTCAAGAGAATTTGAAGGACTGCAGAATACACAAGATTTAATGCACGTTTGGGCACGAGCGGGATTTACAGAATACTTTAGTGACCCTCTGCCTAAACCCGATTTTTACAGATGCTTTTACTTGGTAACCACCTTAACGGCTTCAAAGAACAAGGATCTACCCGGCACATTCATGTTACCATCCCTGGTAAATGATCCTCCATTTAGAAGGTTCTATTTGTCTAAAGATTTAATTCGTGCAGCTCTGAAAATACATGGAACACACACTCCAACAGAGAAAGAACGGCTAGTCCCAGAACAGATGAAGCGTGGTGACGTAACTAAGTGGGAGGATATTTCTGCTATAACACCTGAGCTCTCTAAGCCATTACAGATATGCATGCAGCACTTTGCTTTCCCAGCTCAGGATCGTTTTACCATGCCCCACAAAAGAATCTGGTTTGGATTGTACTTAGCATGTACTGGACCGCAAACAGTTGATCTAGCCAGCTGGATAATTGATCAGCTCTATTTGGCACAACATAGGTGGGAGCGAAAGAAGGTAATCAATGGGTGCTGCGCCCTCACCAGGATCATATATATGTGCTTGGCGTATGACCTACCAATTGAGCGTGCCATGACCAGTGAGGAACTGAAAGCATTTAAAGGCACCACTAGGAAGGCTAGAAAGTCTAGCAAAGGCAGAGCCGGAAAGCGGATGAGAGGTACTATCCCGTGCCTACAAGTCCCAGAATCACCTTCACCACAACCATCTCCAGAGTAGTCACCTACAATAGCCACTCCCACGGTACCACCAATTCGTATACGGTTATCAAGACCAGTTACGCCGGAGGGCACCACCAATACTGTTGCACCCCAAGCAGCCACAACCACAGAACCTATCACCACAGCAGCTGAACTTCCCACCACTATTGGTGCGGAAGCTTTCTCTTTTCCAATACCGCATTTAGAACCAGGACAAGCAGAGCCACTGGACCAAACTTTTGATTTTGAGATGCCCGATGCATTCTCCAATGAGTTCCAGTATTCAGAAGGACACTTGTTTTCTCAAGAATTTGAAAGGCCTAGCTACCCCGCCACACCCAGGGATCAGCCACAAGGACAGGTCGTGTCCAGCTCTGATGACGAAAGGACAGCAACCGATGACGACGAAGGACACAACGAAGCTAGCCAGGGAACACATGAATCCCAAGAGCAGGAACAGACAGATGGCCAAGGCCAACAAACTGACACACATGGCGATACAAGTACCCATGAAGATGAAACTTACGAGGCAGCAGCTTACACTCTAGCTATCAAGAAGCTGTATAGAACTATGGAAAAAGTTTGGGCACACAAGAAGCTGACAGAGGAAGAGAGCCAAAAAATAATAGAATAAGAACTTGTCACAGGCGGATTCGAAGACGTATATATCAAAGGATTCAAAGAATTAGTCCAATCAGTAGGCTCCAACGAGGCACTCAGGTACTTGCAACGAAAGCCACTGCCACAGGTTGACCCCCGCAGAGTACGACTACTTTCAAAGCCTGGCGAATACATTCCTGTACCAACTGGAGCACAATCTTCAGAACAAGCCAGGGAGGCACGCCTCGTCCCCGAAAGTTCGTCGACAGTAGAAACCATCTTTGTAGACTCCCCACCCCGCGCTACAGCTGTACAAACCTCAGTAGTCACTGAAGTACAGACCACCCCAACCGCTCCTCTCTCACCGCCCGTCCATCCAGCCTCCCCTCTTCACCCTCCTTCCCCCAGACCAACATCTTCATTCGCCGGTGGTGTTGCAGAAATTGTCTTTATGACCACTTACCCCACAATTCCCGCACCCATTAACCCTAGTCTACCCCCTCCCACACCCACCTTTCTACCCAACCCATTCCTTCATCAATCTTTTCCATCTTTCCCCACAACTCCAAGACCCCTCTTCCCATTCCCACCACCATTAACCTTCTCCCCCGTCTCACCTCCCCGACCCACTGTAACCCCTCTTTCCCCTTTCCACCAAGCTGCTCCAGCCAGCCCCCCTGTAAATTACCCCTCAACCTTTGTAAATCCCGTATTTACACCAGCACGAGCACCCACGATCACACCCATATTCACGGTCACCGCACTAGATACGTCCACTGACATGGACATCTCACCACCCACTGCACCATCACTCACTTCACTCCCGGCACAAACATTTTTAGGCACATCACAATTTTTAACAATCACTACATCATCCACCTTCCCACCCCCATTCCCCATTCCCGTTGCATCTACACCAACTACATCTTCATTTAGCACCCCATTAATACTATCACCCACTGTGGATAATGCATTCCGACAGATGTTCATGTGTATGACACAAGTAAGAGATGAGTTCACATCTCCTGGAGATAATTATCAGCAGCTGCAGAGGACAACCAATGACTTAGAGTCGCAGCTTAATTTATTGTCTATTGAGAATGCCTCTCTGAACACCCGATACCAGGAATTACGCGAGGCTTATCACAAATTGGAACTAGAAAGCGAAGAAAAGACCAAGGAAGCCACTGCTGACCTGGATAACTTATTAAGAGCCCAAACAGTCCGCAATGCAACGCTAACACGAAACATGGGCTTACTACGAAGACACCTAGCAGCTGCCAAGGAAGAAAACCAGCGCTTACAGGATCAGAATCGAGAAAACTTAGAAGCAGCGCTCGACCACCCAGACCAACCACTCAGTCCTAGCAGGTTCAGAGCCATTCCTTCAGACTCGATGAGGATGCTGCTAGACGATCATGTAAGATTACTAGATGAATACGACCGCATGAACGAGGAGTTACAGAAACTCAAAGAAGATCACAAATTACTCCACTTACGAGAATCGGCACACCAAGACATACCAGCACCTGTGGACCCCTCTCCTGACCTCCTAGAGGAACTCAACTCATTACGGGCCCAGGTATCGACCCTTGAATCAAGGATTGCAGTATATGAAGCGCCACCAAGGCCAGATTCCCCACCTGAGCTTCCAGCTGAGGAAGAAACGGTCACCATCCCGGTGGAGGAAACGTTTGAAGAAGCGTACGAGCCACAACCCATCCCAGGCGGACGCGTCACGGCCGAAGGTCAGATGACGTACGAACTTCCTACCCCCGCGTGGATGAAGACTATTGAGGAACTTGGAACAACGCACTCAGCTAGAGTAGAGGCACAATTACACGCCATGGCGATGATAGAAGAACGCATATTACAGTCTCCATTCTTTGCTCATTTGGCCCCGCGACGATACATATCTGGGCATGAGCTACAGTATAAACCGTATTTTATGTTAATGGCCGAATACCAGTTAGCCATTGAGAAAGAGACAGGTAAGAAACCATCGCATGCAACTCAATTCGAGGAGGATGATTTGCCACTAGATGCACAGAAAGGAAGGATCTATCAACCAGAGTGGCGAAAAGATTTACTACAGCAGTATCCGGAGATGATGAGTACATGGGTAAAGGCACCTTTGCATTTGAAGTACAATCCATGTTGGGGACCAGTGCCACGACGCCGCTCCTGGAGTGCCTTTGCTATTAAGGTACAAAACAATAAGCAGTGCCAAGACTGGTTGAATTACCCCTATTTTAAGCCACCCATTGAGTTACCAACTGTTGGCTACATGATGGCTACAATTCGCCACTGGCTCCCTAGATTAAAGCATATGGATGATATAGCGGCGCATATGACTGTCAAAATCTTTGACATGATGCAAATGATTTTTAAAGTCTTCCGAAGCGTCAAGGCACCACATGTCAACACCCCGGGCTTTGAGCATGGCAATTTCGATCTGGTATATGATATGAGTACAACGCCATCGCTACGGGTGTGTTATGCCTGGCACTGCAGAATAAAGTACCTACCGGCGTGCTACAAGCAGACATTCGAAGAGATGTTCACAACCGGCTTCTGGGAATACCATTCAGAGGTATTCATAAGCAGGCCTACACATTTACTACAATTATTTGCCTATGAACGAATGGTCTATTCCACACACTATCAGCTCCCGCCACCGGAAGAACCGCAACCAATCGACTGGGAGAAACTCGAGGCCGACCTGGCCCGAGGCATTCGTATCTCCGAGCACACCCTCGCTCAAGACCTCCTACAGAACTATATCCGGCAGACCTCACAACAAGGTTCTGTTAGGGACGACAGAAGCGAGAGGGAGGGGGGTGTTGGAAGCAGCCAGAGGCACAGACGACACGGAAGCATGTAACGACAAAGCAGGGAGCCAGTCGAATCGTTTTTCAAATAATTATGTTTTCAAATACTTTCCAAAAACCTCCAACAATGATTTTTATCACTACTCTAACATATGTAACATAGAAAACCCCATTTTGTAATCCATAGCTCCATTTTGTGCAAGCCGAGGAGTCCTCGAGCTTGAGGAGCTTAGGTAGAATGTGCGTACCAATTTTTGTTATTTTTAGATACCGTTTACCCTTCCAAATAGAATCTAGGACCTAATTTTTAACTATGCCGGTCACTAGATGTGAAACCGGTCAAAACTAGTCTAGAAACTATAAAAAGAGCTAGAGAGCTCATTTTTGAGGTTGGTTAGTGTTAGCTTGTTGGAGTTTAGAGTTCTTTTGAGCTTGTAATAGTGTTCTTGAGTAATAGAGCTAATTTCCCACCTTCCATTGTGTCTTGCTTGTCTCTTCGTAGTGTGTGTGCATGTGTGTGTGCATTTCTATGCTTCTCACCTTCACTCTCACTTCATCTCACATTCACAATCTTCATATCACTCCTCTCTCTTCCGCGGATTGACATTAAAAAGGTGAAGCTTCTTAACGTGGTTCTCACCATTGTGCTAGAGCAACAGTTCCATAAGTGGACAAAGCCCGATGACGGGAGGGTTAAAGGAGCAAGTGGAAGTTAATCAAAATCAAACCAAACTAAACCAACATCAAACCAAACAAACAACAACCATAAAACAAAACAAAAATCAACAAAACCCAACAAGAAATCAAGATGAAGCTTCCCCTACTGCAATAAACTCCTCACATCGAAGAAAGAATAATCAAACAAATCAAGAAACATCTCAAGATGCAAAAAAAGAGATAGAGATATCTAGAAGGCTCATAGGTGACCGAATGGAGATAAAAGATGAGATACAAATAGAGAACCCAATAAATATGTCTGAAGATCGAGCTCGAGATGCATCCTTATGTGATGACATCGAGCAAGATATGGAGTATGACTGGATGTCACTTGATGGTCATGAACCACTTATGACACATGATTCGGATAGAGCTTCTGATCTAATGACTGACTTACATGAAGAAACTCCGATGGAACATGATGTTGAATCTAAGGGCCTGTCACTAAAAGATCCCATGGATACGAAAATGGATATGCAAGAACACACATTATACATGCATATAGAGGTGCAAGAAAATGAACCATCTTATCTCAAGGAGGACATGCCAATAATGAGTTCTTTAGAGATTGAGATGTATGCGGACAGAGAACATGATGCTATACTTAAGGACAGTATAGTTGGAGATCAAGATCATGATATGTCTTTGATGGAAGCCACATTGGATGTATGTTAAAAAATGGAAGAGAATGATCTTACTCATAGGAAAGAGGATAAGTTATTGGATGGAGTTCAAAATAATGACATGCATGTAAATGATGCCACACTCCATGAAGAGAGAAATATGAATGAACATGAGGAGGATGAGAAAATACCATTGATCATTCCTCTTAATACTGATATGTATGTAAAAAATAATCAGGTTGATTTGAGTCCACATGTTGAAGAAATTGAGCATAAAGTGGCAAATGAAATGTTTATTGTGATGTATGATAAATCTGATGTGTGTATAGCATCGAAATATTCAATGTAAAACTATTGAGTCAAACCATTGCATTCATGAAGCTCAAGTTGATTTGGGTATATATGTCGAGATTCTCGTACATGATGAGATACTTAAGCAAGAATCAATGATTGAAGAAGGTGGGCTAAGTACATCCTCTCAAGAGAATGAGCAAGAATCAATGGAGATGGATGTAGAATCCTATGATGGCATTTTGGATAAAGAAATTGAAGATCAAGATTTTCTTGATTATGAGGATATGGATTCCATTCATATTGAGGGAGAAATGTTTTGGGATCATAACAAAGACAATGATGAAGAGTTCTTGGAGAGATTAGAGAAAGAAGCGGATACCATAATTAATGGGACTCAAGTAGAAAGGAATCATGATAGATTGGAAGATAAAAATGATTCTGTATTATCACCCTAGCATGATGCTCATTTCTACTTGGTGAAGAAATCGAATGAATCTAGTCAAAACTTATGCTCTAATGAAGATGAAAATCATATTCAAAATGATGCAAATGAAGATATTTCCTCAAATGATTCTATGCATGAAATATATAAAAATGCATGTTTGAAGAGGCTTTTTGAAGATGGTTTAAGGTCATCAAAAATCAAAACTCTATACTTATGTGCTTTTGTTTCATTAAGAGTAACCTCATATGATGCATGTGAGAGGATTATGAACAAAGGTAACTATGTTCAGATGATCGCATCATGGATTTTCAAATTTGCCAAGAGCTATACCTACCAATCCAATCCAATCACCAAGGGATGGAAAAGAAAATGAAATGGCTTGTCCACATATCTTATCTGTTTAAAAATGATTCACGGATTGATGCGATCCAAAGGTGGCTTCTATTCAAGCACAGTTTCTTTGGTAACCATGTATCAAGGAGGATGGGTTCGAAGGAAAAACACTAATGAATGAGAATTGGCAATATCAAAAAGGAATTTGTAAATAAAAATGTATATATATCTCATGCTCTTCGCTTTAATCTTAAGATAGATAGAAGGAACCAAATAAAAATCAAAAGGCAAGGAATTAAAGTGAGAATACTTATGGTATTGAATGAATGTTGGATGAGTGGTTTAGAGTCAAAATAATTCAAATAGATATTTTTAATGTTCAAATGAATGAATTTTTTCAATATGTGATTATTGAATGTGATGCTACTAATTTCTCTTATGAGGTTTTGTGAGCAGGTGTTGATATGGAGCTGATCAAAGATCTAGAGTTTTGACAGATTGTGTAGGAGGCAACCACTTTCAAATTAAATGTTTATGGTTTACTGCAAATGGTTTTTTTTTTCGAAGCTCTTTCATGGATTGCATGTGTACATATGAGTATTTTGATCGATCGATATTACTTATCATGTGTTGAGTGTTTGAATGCAGGAGAAGATCAAAGCAAGGGGATGGAAATGGGAAGTGAAGTGAAGATCAAAAAGCCTTATTGTTTTTCCTTACTTCTCTTGTTAACCCTAATCTTTTCTTTGCACCAATTTCGAGTTGCAATGCACATAAAGTACTCATGTTTTAAGTTCAGAAGAGCACGTGCTTTGATTCTAGTAGGTGCACGTTCGTTTGCACTTGAAACATATTTGTAAATATCATGAGTAAGAGTAGATTCGAACAATGAATGGAGTTGAATGAAGAGAGTAACTTGCCTTGTGAGAAAAAATATGAGGAGTGAGTTTTTTTATTTAGAAACCATTAGAAGCATTTCCATCCTTGCACCATGATTGAAAATACATGCACTTAGAGTATGCATGCTTGGAAATGTATGTGCACGGAGTTTTCAAGCCTATAGGAACACATCCAATTGCACATTAAATGAATTATGAATGCATGATCAGATCTTGATTTCGAGTTTGAGTGAGAAACCTCATCATTGAATGTCTGTTACCTCCCTTATTTGCACCATGTCGTTTTTCCATGCACCTAGAGTATGCATATGTGTAGGGCCCAATACATGGCCGTGCATAGGCACATTTGTTTTAACCCATACACTTGAATTTTTACAATGAATTGTAGATACCGAGATTGATGGTGGTGCATCCGGAGGATGCATAGGTTCAAAGGGGATGGATGTGGTAGAGATTTGAATCCTGAGCTGGCAATTCAATGAGATGATCTCGAAGCTCATTCTGTGGTTGTAACAAAGGATCTTGTTCGTGTTCTTTCGGTTTTCTATGTCTGAAGAATGAAATTAGCATCGATTAAGGCCTTCATTAAACCTAGAAGGATTTTTGGCAAAGAGGGAAAGAGGACTACGTGGTCATAGGAACGGAAGAAGGGTCACCGTTTGCCCATTTTTTGGGAGGAAGAAGAGGCGGTGTGGAGGTGATCGCAATCCGGGTGGATCGTCCGGTCGTGGCACACACAGGGTGTATGAAGCTAATGAATGTTGGATGGTTTAAGGACATGAAAGTGAAATTAATGTTGAGGATGGAGAAGAGAGAGATGTTGAAATGATTATGGGAATGGGAAAGTAGGAGTGCAAGCTAGATTTATGAACATGAATGATAAGAGTGAAAGAGAACCATACACACGAATCAAATTTGGAAGGAAGAACGGTCCATTGAAGGAGCTTCTTAAACACTTCCTAATTCTAATTCATATGCATACTCTTCTTTGGATGATATGTATCCATGATGTGAATAGATGGAATCCTTACACATAAACCAGTTTTGAAAGGAAGAATGGTCCAATATTGGAGCTTCTTATACACTTTCAGAAACTAATCAATATGTATGGGTATGTATGGATTATATGCATGCAAGTGAATTATGATCATAGAGTTTACTCACAAGCTCAAAGAAACATCCTCACTGGTTCAACGCAATACTGCGGAGCCTTCTCACACATAGAAGAAATAGAAGACATGTAAAAATACTTAAGAGACTGAGAGAGGAGACAAGAGACAAGTTACAAGTGACATGAATTAAAAGAATTTGAATTAAGATACATGTATAAGATCGTCGTGGTACGCCAAGCTAGGCAGTCTACTCATCAAAGGTGGTTCCGACCCTGAAACCATGACAGTTCAACCGAATGTCACACGTAAGAAGGTGAGTTCCACTCCTGTGACCCTATGTATGTCTAGGCTCGTAACATCTAACTAAAGAAGTCTAAAACTCATTAAAATCAGCTCTAACTCACTCACACGCTCCACCAAGGGTGAGTCAAGATAGAGATGCTGGTTTCAAGAGCCTATCCTAGATTGGAGTTCTAACTTAAATTTGAAACTAGGTACTATACTCATACTAGCTCACCTTGGATCCTCACTCGCTCAACCGAGGGTGATCGTCTCAAGGAAACCGTAAGCTAGCATGAGCCCTATGGATGCCTAACAATGATGCTCTAGGAGTTTGGAGGGGGGTTTATATAGTTTTTTGAATGAATTTGGACCCTTGGATCTAGAGAAATCAACTCTCAACTCAAGGATCACTACTTTCGATTACAACCATTTGATTAATCAAATCAGTGGCTTGGAATTGTTCTTTCTATCAAATCTAGTGTAAAGGAGTGAAATTTAGGAGCCCTCATTCTCCACCATTGGATCTGGGGATGATCTGGATCGTCGGATCAGTGCTGACATCAATTCGGATAAGATAAGCCACTATGTTTGGAAAAAAGCTGCATTATTGATCTTTGATTGTCAAAAATTATCTTGTTTTATGGAAAAACTCGTGGATCCTCCTTGCTTTAAGCATAAGTGCATCTCCACCCTTGAATATGAGCTCATCTTGATCGTACAACATGGCTCAATCAGCTTTCGCCATGTGGTGGCCCTTCAACCCTTCAATTTGCTTAAGCTAGAAAACTGTGATGATCCTGAAAACTGGACTTTGTACTCTTTGACCCTCCAAATAGGCTTTGATGAAGATGAAACTTTGTAGGACTATGTTTCCAAAGATCTCCTTCACGAATATGCAGAAAAAACTCCCATCTGAATCTCCCTTGTACAAGTTTGACTACATTTGGAAGCTTGCAAGGTCGCATTAAGGTGTCTAGGAAGCTCTGATAGCCTTGAAAATTTGTACAAATATGTAGCCACATATGATCTTTATACATGCCAAACCATATGGCTAACATAAATTTCTATACAAGAATTTGTAGGGTCAAACTAGAAAAATTACATTTTTACAAAATGAACATAGCATATCAATGTGCTACAAAATCCATTTTCTGCTAAATTTTGGGCTATAGACTGCCTTTCACAATCTTTACAAGTATATGGATTTTCATCTAATTTGGTGACAATGAAATTTTTGCCCTAATTTCCCAACTTTGACCAGCTTTGACCGCTACCATGGACTTTCTTGATTTCTTTGAAACTTTGTATGTGAGCTTCCTTTGACATCCTTGATGCATCCTCGGGGAACTCCGGCTACCTTCACCAAATATGTTTTTTTGTAGGCCTTCACAAGTGAGAGAGGAGAGAAAATCTCGACGACATTCGCCCCCACTAAACCTGCGATTCCTCCGGAAGCGCCACTCTAGCATCTGTGAAAAAAAAAATGTTCGAGGCATCAAATTCTTTTATAGGCAACATAAGAAACATGGAAGGAAAATTGATTATATGTATGAATAAGTAGGTAACGTGACATGAAGCGAAATTTGCATGAAAGAAAGAATTGAAACAGGCAACATGAATATGCATGAAAAAATAGGCAACATATATGCAAATGAACAAGCAACATTGGCAACAAGAAAGAAAAAAAACAAGCATCAATATGAAGTGGAAGTGGATGTATTGAGTCATTTTAAGCACCAGTTCCTCTCATCTTGAAGAAAATTTTGTACCTTTTTCATAAAGCAATCTACCTTAAATATGATTATAAACAAAGATTTAGGATTTTCAAGAGACATCTTTCATCTTTAGCTTATTTCAGATCAACTCCTTTCCTACATAAATATGAATATGCTCTTTCTCTAATAACATGCAAGGAAATCTAACTAAACTCCACTAATGCATAAATCTGCCTATATAACCCATGATTTATTCTACTATGCCTCTTTATCCTCCTTTGGCTTGCTCTTTTTTTTTTTTTTTGATGATGATGATGATTCGACAACTTTATGGTTACGATCACTTTTTTGGGGTGGAAGAAAGTGTAAACTTCTTGGTAACATGTAGCAACTTTTTTTTTTTATGACGGGGAAAAATTAAACCCCGATACAAGGTACAACCATTTTTTATGATGGAGAATAGTCGTTTAAACTCCGATACAAGTGCTGTGAGATGGACTAAGGATGTAGAAACATGCAGTAGCAGGAGCTAGGATTTCAACAATTAGGCTTTCGATACAGGATACATATGCATGTTTATATATGAAAGTCTTGTCACCAAAATAAACCTCCAAATCTACATGCCCTATCTTTCCACAATCCTAGATTATAAACAATTTCTTGGTAGATAAGTTACTACTTAAGATAAAATTATGACCTGCCCATAATGTCTCATGCATTTCCTTCATTACTTGCAATTGAAGACCTCTCTTTCCTAGGACTCGTTGTGGATTCTTAACCTTACCCTTAGCATGTCTCCAAAGATAACCATTACATAGGAAAAAGTTATAAGCTCGTTTCCTAATGTTATGGAATCAATTCGTAGTCCAGCTAGGTAATGGTTGTAGTGTACTGAGATACTTTCCTATGTCTCTCCATTCATCTTCGTACTCAGACTCATGAAATTTCTCATACTCATATATATGTGGGACATAGTCAACTCAACTCACATTCTTTATTAGATCACTTTCAAGATCATAATCAAATCTAGCTCTCGATAACATATCAGCAACTGAGTTTGACTTACCTGAAATATGAACTAACTCAGGATTTATGAACTTAATATATGAGATCCATCTAAGCATGGCTATATCAAGAGATGAACAATTGGCTATCATTCCAATGAGAGGCAAACAATCAGTCTCAACTTTGACATTTGCACCAATGAAATATTCTTTGTCTGTTTTCAAAGCTGTTACCATACCCCATAGTTCTCGTTTGATTTGTGGATATTTTCGTTGTGTTTCATGTAGAATTTTGGCACCAAACCTAATTGCATATCTATTCCCTTCACTATCATCTTGACTTATGACCCAACCTCTACCAATAGAACTAGTATCAACAGTCAATATAATAGGTTTGTTAGCAGAATAGTCTACACGCTTAAGGATGGGAGCTTTAAGCAATAATTTCTTCAATTTACGCATAGCTTGAGTGTGTTTGTCAGTCCAAATAAATTTTCGTTTCTTCCTCAACAAGTCATAAATACAATCAGCAACATGAGCAAAGTGTGGGATCCAAATAACGTAAAAGATGCAAGCACCAAGAAATCTACGTACCTCACTCACGTTGTTACATGTTTCAGAAATCTTGCTAATGGCATCAACTTTTTGTGGGTATGGCTTTCGACCATAATGGCCACATAAATGTCCAACAATAAGTACCTCGTTGACACCAAAAACAGATTTCTCTATGGAAAATGTGAGACCTACCTCTTCAAATCGTTGAAATATTCTTTCACAATCATAGATATGGTCAAGAACAAATTTACGACATCCCGATGAATCTAAAGTAATGTCCTTTACACGTTCCTCACTCCCTTTAATTGGAATATCATCAATGAATGGCATAGTTATATGAGGGATAAAGTCACGTAAGACCATATTCATAGCACTCATCATATGAGCCACAGAATTAGTCGCTCCTTGAGGTAAAGTACACATTCGCACTAAGCCTAAAGGAGTTTTCATTGTGGTTATGTCACGACTATCAACTGCTAATTGGAATTGGTCATATCTAGAATATAGATCACCCATTGAATAGATAGAATGTCCTGAAAATGATTCAGCAAACTCATCTACAATGGGTCCTGTTCCTACATTCCTTATGGTGACTTTATTGACGGGTTGGAGATCTTGAATAAAACGTAGTTTCCCATTCTTTTTAGGCACAGTGAACCATCTGTTTGAGTAAGGTGCAAAAGATGGCTCTAAAATTCTCATGTTTATCTTCTCCTTAAGTAGTTTCATTAGCTCAGGTAAGTGAGCCTTTGGAACAGGTATAGGATGAAGATTCCATGGAATATGTGGAATAGTAAAGATTATCATGGGTGCAACTAGCGTAGGATCTACACAACCAATCTCATGAGGATACATAGTAAAGGCTTTTCCATGGCTACGTATGACTCCCTCAAATTTATCTCTCTCTGCTGGCAAAAGAAAGTCATCATCTCTACCAATTTTCACCTGTTTGATTGTCTCATCCGTGAATGTATGTCCTATGTTTTTCTTATCCCGAAGAGTTGGATCATTTTTCACATCATTAATTTTTTCATTACTTCCTTGAGGTAATGGTTGAGCTATGGGTTTGATTTTTTTTTCTACAGTTTTGTACTTTGTTTCAACTAAGGCATCATGTGTTTGGTTAGATTTTGAGCACTTGTCAACATTGAGAGCATACTCTTGGATTAGAGCATACTCATCAAGGGAAGAAAGAAGAATAATATGGGAATTAGAATTTTGTTGAAGACATAACTCTAACTCCTCAAGAGTAGAGAAACAATGAGATGTTTCAATCACATGCTCAATGTTCTCATCATGTTCCATGATTTTGTTGTTTTTATAATTTTTTTGGGTTTTTTGGATAAAAGACTTGGACATTTGACTCTTATGAAGAAAATCTAATCTAGAATGTGGAAAACAAAGTGACAAACTATTGAACAGGTTGGTTGGCTGCGAGATGTCAAACCAATATCCACTGTTGTCCCTCTCAACAATGGATTCTATCCGAAATTTTGATCATATGTAGCTCCAAACATGAATCGAGGTGCACAATCACTACAAGCATGCTCATGACCCTGAGTAACAATAGGTTTCTTTCTAATTGACAATCGATTCCTAGGATGATTCACTCCTACTGTCATGACATGAAGTGATTGCATTGCATCCTTAGACTTGAATCTAGCATAGGTAGACCCATCATCCATGGCTTTAGTTTCCATACGACTCTCACAAATAAAGGGTTGACCTAAGAGAACTTCATAGGAGCAATTATCTTGAATAAAAAAGTGAAATTCTTCTGTGATTCCTCCTATGGATATGGGCACACTAGCACAAGCTCCATACAGGGTACCTACACCATTATCTGTAGTTCTCATACGCCATCCACAATCTTTATCTATGGGCCATCGAAACTTATCATAGACTTCTCTTGAAATCACATTGATTTCAGAGCCGGAATCTACTAATGCATTTACAGTGATAGTGTTCTTATCATTTCCTATTTTAACATGCATCTCTGATGTACCTCTAGACCAAAATGTTCTTTTAAAGTGACTTTCAGGATTTTTTTCATGATTTTCATGGTCAGGTTGAATAGGTCCTAAGAAATTTTTATTAACATTTACTTCATCATCATCAAAGTACTCTTCATCAGATTCATCAAAGTTTAAGGCTTCATTCATAGCTTGATCTTGATCTAGAGTGCATCTCAGTATCTAGATTAAGCGGAAACCTCTTCCTTTTAATTAGGCCGATAAAGTTATCTTTAAAAACAGGCTTTGCAATAGAGAAAACTTGTTCTAAAGACATAGTCACTTGACTCTTAAGCAAAATGTCATCTAAAATCTCCATAGGATCTATTTTTCTCTCAATTTCTAAAATCAAGATGGCTTTAGGTTTTCTCTTTGGTTTCTTTTGTTTTTGCTCAGGTTCTTGTTTTTATTCATGTTCTCGTGTTTGGTCTTCAGTTTGTTTTGATTGTTCTTGTTTATCTAAAGGCTTTGGTTCTGTTTTTCTTTGCTTTGTCTTCTTCCCTTTTTGCTTCTCCTCTTGTTTTTGTTCATTGGGTTCTGATTCTTGTTTTTTATCTTTGGATTGTGATGTTTCTCCTTGCTCTATGATTGTTTCTATTCCCTCTGAGGTTTGTTTTCGAGTCACTCTTCTTTCACTAGGCTAAGCTTCATCTCTTTTTCGTTTTTCTTCTACATTGGATATGTGAGAAATAAGAGATTGATCTTCTATCGGTGACTCCCAAGCCGTTATTCTCCTAATCTCATCCCGTGCTCTTACTAAAGCCTCTATGGAAAAATCACCTTCCTTTGTGGGTTTACTTGATTCTACTTGTTCATCAAGAGCTTCTAGTTTCACTCCTCTAGTTCCTACGTCCATTATGGTTATATTTTCATAATGTTTTTTCATTCCTCCCTTACCATAATTTCCTTGCAAAGGTAGCCTAGATCGATAGTCACAGATTTTCTTGTCTATGTCTATTACTAGTCGTTGCTCCTTAGCAGCCTTCAATAATTCACAATCTCTCAAAAAGTGCTCTAACGAATCACACCAAGGACACCTACGAGGGCCACACACAAAACCATTTTGATTTTGAGGATTTTGATTAACTTGTGGTGGGAAATTTTGAAATTGAGGATTTTGTTGATAAGGTATTGCTTGAACAGGATAATTAGGATTTTGAAAATGCAATTGATGTATTTGAGGAGCTTGGAGAGCAACATGTGGTACTTGAGGTGCAAGAGGAGCTTCCATATTATACGGTTGATGATTTTGAAAATTTTGATTTTGAGGATTTTGAAAAGTTATTTGAGAAGCTTGAGGATACAGGTTTTGATACATTTGAGGATTTTGCACATGAGGATGAGGATTTGGCATTGAAGGATTATGCATTGGAGGAACTTGATATGCTTGAGTAGGAGCTACTTGTGGATTTTGATTGATAGCTATAACATGTTGATTAGGCTCTTGAAAAGTCATTGGGTTCATTTGATTTTGGAAAGTTTTGGTGTAACTAGATTGTAAAGCATCTATAGTCTTGGCCAAATTGGATTGTGTAGCAATAAGACTTTCCATTTGCTTAGTGAGAATATCCACTTGAGATTGTTCAACTACACTTTTATTTGGCTCTACTTTAAAACCTTGAGTAGGCTCCATCATTTGAGGAATAGGAGTAGAGTCAAAAAGCATAGCATGGGATTGTTCTCTAACTTGCTCCTTAGTTTGTGGAAGGCTAGCTTGAGGAAGACTAGTTTGCTCATAAAGCATGGATTGTCTTTGATGTCTATGGGCTACAGCCTCTACTACTTTACGCACTTTTTGCCAATTGTCAGTAAGACCATAACGCTTATCTGGTTCTTCTAATCGCCGTTCAACTTCCCTACGAGTTTCAGGATGAAGAAGCTTAAGAAAATTGATCACAAGATCAGGTTCCAAAGTTATCTTATCCTCATTAGGAAGTTGTTCATAGCGTCTAATATACTCATTTTGTAAGTGAGTAATAGAGCTACTAGGCTTTGGAGAATTGACCCATCGTAAGAATCCATCTCGATTATGTTGGCTATAATCTTGAAGATAGAATTCTTTGAGCATCTCCTTTCTAAAATCACTCCAAGGAAGACTATCATATTGAGTGACACGGTTTATGATAGAGCTATCAACAATTCGTTCAAAGAATGATATCAAAAGATCTTCGGGAAGACCAAAAATCATAGATTGCTCTTCAAACAAATCTAAGTAGCTTGTGATGTTGATGCCATTAAATTTTCCCTTCTCTCTCAACATAGAAGAGACTATTCTTTGGCTTTGTTTCTGAACAATAAGGGATTTGAATCCTTCCTCCATCTTATGTGAATAAGCAAGTGATGCACGATGCTCTAGATCTCTCACAAATGCGTTTACTTCACGACAAAGATGTGCACGATACTGTGAGAAATCTAGTGCAACACTCAAGACTGATGATGATGATATGATGAGGATGAAAAATATGAAACAAAGGATATGGATCACAACCTCCCAACAAGATCAGAAGCAAATGCCACGAAGCGTTCAAATGTGGAGGTGATCGCAATCCGGGTGGACCGGGTCCGGTCGTGGCACACAGGGTGTATGAAGCTAATGAATGTTGGATGGTTTAAGGACATGAAAGTGAAATTAATGTTGAGGATGGAGAAGAGAGAGATGTTGAAATGATTATGGGAATGGGAAAGTAGGAGTGCAAGTTAGATTTATGAACATGAATGATAAGAATGAAAGAGAACCATACACACGAATCAAATTTGGAAGGAAGAATGGTCCATTGAAGGAGCTTCTTAAACACTTCCTAATTCTAATTCATATGCATAGTCTTCTTTGGATGATATGTATGCATGACGTGAATAGATGGAATCCTTACACATAAACCAGTTTCGAAAGGAAGAATGGTCCAATATTGGAGCTTCTTATACACTTTCAGAAACTAATCAATATGTATGGGTATGTATGGATTATATGCATGCAAGTGAATTATGATGATAGAGTTTACTCACAAGCTCAAAGAAACATCCTCACTGGTTCAACGCAATACTGCAGAGCCTTCTCACACATAGAAGAAATAGAAGACATGTAAAAATACTTAAGAGACTGAGAGAGGAGACAAGAGACAAGTGACAAGTGACATGAATTAAAAGGATTTCAATTAAGATACATGTATAAGATCGTCGTGGTACGTCAAGTTAGGCAGTCTACTGATCAAAGGTGGTTCCGACCCTCAAACCATGACAGTTCAACCGAATGTCACACGTAAGAAGGTGAGTTCCACTCCAGTGATCCTATGTATGTCTAGGCTCGTAACGTCTAACTAAAGAAGTCTAAGACTCATTAAAATCAGCTCTAACTCACTCACACGCTCCACCGAGGGTGAGTCAAGATAGAGATGCTGGTTTCAAGAGCCTATCCTAGATTGGAGTTCTAACTTAAATTTGAAACTAGGTACTATACTCATACTAGCTCACCTTGGATCCTCACTCGCTCAACCGAGGGTGATCGTCTCAAGGAAACCGTAAGCTAGCATGAGCCCTATGGATGCCGAGCAATGATGCTCTAGGAGTTTGGAGGGGGGTTTATATAGTTTTTTGAATGAATTTGGGCCCTTGGATCTAGAGAAATCAACTCTCAACTCTAGGATCACTACTTTCGATTACAACCATTTGATTAATCAAATCAATGGCTTGGAATTGTTCTTTCTATCAAATCTAGTGTAAAGGAGTGAAATTTAGACACCCTCATTCTCCACCATTGGATCTCGGGATGATCTGGATCGTCGGATCAGTGCTGACATCAATTCGGATAAGATAAGCAACTATGTTTGGAGAAAAGCTGCATTATTGATCTTTGATTGTCAAAAGTTATATTCTTTTATGGAAAAACTTGTGGATCCTCCTTGCTTTAAGCATAAGTGCATCTCCACCCTTGAATATGAGCTCATCTTGATCGTACAACATGGCTCAATTAGCTTTCGCCATGTGGTGGCCCTTCAACCCTTCAATTTGCTTAAACTAGAAAACTGCGATGATCTTGAAAACTGGAGTTTGTACTCTTTGACCCTCCAAATAGGCTTTGATGAAGATGAAACTTTGTAGGACTATGTTTCCAAAGATCTCCTTCACGAATATGCAGAAAAAACTCCCATCTGAATCTCCCTTGTACAAGTTTGACTACATTTGGAAGCTTGCAAGGTGGCATTAAGGTGTCTAGGAAGCTCTGATAGCCTTGAAAATTTGTACAAATATGTAGCCACATATGATCTTTATACATGCCAAACCATATGGCTAACATAAATTTCTATACAAGAATTTGTAGGGTCAAACTAGAAAAATTATATTTTTACAAATGAACATAGCATATCAATGTGCTACAAAATCCATTTTCTGCTAAAATTTGGGCTATAGACTGCCTTTGACAATCTTTACAAGTATATGGATTTTCATATAATTTGGTGACAATGAAATTTTTGCCCTAATTTCCCAACTTTGATTAGCTTTGACCGCTACCATGGACTTTCTTGATTTCTTTGAAACTTTGTATGTGAGCTTCCTTTGACATCCTTGATGCATCCTGGACTTCTCGGGGAATTCCGGCTACCTTCACAAAATATGTTTTTTTGTAGGCCTTCACAAGTGAGAGAGGAGAGAAAATCTCGACGACAGCGGAGCCATTTTCAAAGTGGATTCACTCCTGGTTGTCATCTGGATTCGAAAATGGAAGAAATCCTTATGTGGGTGGTCTCCATGCATCGCTCTATGTTTGATAATAGAGATTAGCAGCTCAGCTGGGAGCATTATGGCATCACATAGAAAGAAGAAAGCATAGTTGCTGCTCTCTGTTGTACCATATCTTGAAGGAGAAAGCATTAGTGCTCGCTGATTAGCAGATTTCTCAGGCCAAAGCCAAAGCTCTAGGTGTTGCTTCCTCTAAGCAATGACCTCTCTCTCCCTATAGTGTGTGCATCTGAGAAATTCAAGACATCCATGGTGCCCTCTGAACACAACTCCATTGTGACCTCCAACACTCAAGGAGATCACTCTCAAAGAACAGAAAAAAAAATTGGATGACATAGATCCAACCTGCACCCTTCTTTCTCATGACAGAAAGAAAGATAGAGCTTGTATCCTCCTCTGACAGTGAATCAGAGTTGCACACAGATACTCTTGTGTGCTACCTCTTTGTCCAGAGAGAGCGGATTCCAAATCGGGAGAAGATTCATCGATAATCAAGAGACAGAAGGAGAAGAGAAGGAGGCAGCTAGTTGCGTGATGAGGAAAGGAAGTGAAACTTCAAAGATCTCAGATTTCTGTAGCACGTGATTTGACAACAATCAATGGGGATGATGGGCAGACACTCGAAGCTGGGAAGGGTCGCGATGAAGTAGTTGTTGCATGAAAGCATTTCTAAGAAGATTTAAGGAGAAGGAATGCGTCTCGACGTAGGAAGCCATACATGGAAGTTAGGAGGGGCCATCAATTCAGACAAACCAAATGAACGAGGAAGGAGATTTGAGGCTTATGGGCTAGAAATCAGAGGGAGGATGATTTTGTTTTGGGAACTTCTCCCATCAGACAAAATACATCTCTAAGAAATTACACGAGGGTGCAAGTTTGAAGAAGATTAGAATGATCCTTGAATGTATCCTTCTGCAATTGATGAGACAAACTTCAGCGCAGTAATAGTTTGGATTCGAATTGAAAAGATAAGTGCTCTTTCAAAAAGAAAAATTCTCTACACGCCATTCACAAAAAGAACTAGTGGTTATGGAGCAAAGTTTTTTTAATGAGCAGCTTGCATATTTAGACTTCCTCTAAGTCATGTGTTCCTAAACAGAGAACTAGAAGAATGTTATTCTTGCTTCCAAATTTATTGCGCAACAGTTCATGCATCAAAACTCTATGTTTAAATCATTCGTTTGAATTTGCTGCCATATTTGAATCTGATCTGTAGCGAATTGGTGCTTTAATTGCCCTCTGTTTTTGCATAGTCTATTAAGTACTTATAAACAATATGCAATTTCTCATGCATTAAGCTAAGTGCTGAATAGTTATTTTCTGCACACATTAGTTCAAATTTGTCCCATGAGATTGCAGGAAATTCGTCATCAATCTAGAAGATCTAGAATTTGTTTTCGTAAGCATAAAATAGGGATGGCTTATGGATTGAATGCGCATGACTTCCATATTGTTGTTGCTATTTGCGCACAGAAGACAGGATGGATGTGTTTCTTTCACATATGTTCTATGCATATGATATATGCAGAGTACATACATAATGTTCTAATGGTAGCAAAAAGGCTAAGTATTTCTGAATTATGTTCAGAGTTCACAGAAAAATGGAAGTTGGATGTTGTTTTGTTCACGTTGAAACAGAATAGCTAATACCGTTTCTTTTCTGAAGATTAAGTAAATCCTTAATATTTAACATCTCTAGCTTTCAAGCGATGAAAAGGAAAATAGACTACACTAATGGATTTGGAATGTGTGATACTAGCAGTAACTTAGTCCGTATTTTATTTCCTTATATTACCGTGTATGCAAGCTCTGGGCTACAAACGTACATGAATCTTTGGGTTTTGGAGAAGGTTTCATGGAGAGGATGAATTTAAAGTTTATCCTTTTATGATGTTTTACAGGTTTCTTTAATGGTAAGGTTATCGATATTTTGGGTCCACATATCGAGGGCGAGAGCTAATCAGAAAGAATTAATACAATTTAAATGTGCAACTGTCGGAGCTCTTGAATGATAAGGATTATGGATTGCGTTAATAACACAAGATAATCCTTGGAAAAAGACAAATCCCAAACAAACCTACCTAAAACATAGTCTACCGCAAACCTTTATCTGAGAACTTCAATGACAAAGACATGTGAGTTTACTGTGTCTATCTTTTTAAAAGGATGTAAATTCATTTATCTGTAAACTTGATACTTTAAGTAGGCGCATATGCAACAAATTATTATGTGAGATATCACTCTTGTTTCATGATGTATTTTCCCATATATCATTGACTTTATATGATGTTAATTCACGTCTGTGTTATACTAGAATATCCAGCACTTACGAGCTATGAACTAGTTTCAAACATGTTTTCTCTCAATCAATCAAGGTGCATTAACCCTCGAATTTACAAATAACCATAAAAAGTATAGCGATTCATGGAAATAAAGTTGGGAATTCTGAACACCTTCAATGTTATCCTTTCGAAAAGAATCCGTCCAAAGGAATTTCAATCTTAAATGACTAGAACTTAAATTGAAAGACATTCCCTAAAGATTGAGGCAACTGTCTAACTAGAACGACGAGTGATATCTTTCTCCTCCCCTTTCAAAGAATCTCCGCGACATACCTAGTGAACCCGATGTGAACGGAGGGGGTGAGTGAGTTATAAAGCCATAGGAATTAGCGTAATCAAAATGGAAAATATCCTAGCTCAGTTCATACACTTTCAAGAAGAGGATCGGCATCAAAAAGCCATCGAGTCGCTTCATGATCGTTTAATCAAGCGATGTGGGTTTTTCAATGGAAAAAATGTCTCTAAGTTTTGTAAATAATATGAACTCGAGGCCAAACACTAAGGTGTAGGGTTAAATCCGATGACGGATATGGAATTATGCGAGAACTTTTCCTAGGTGTGTGAATATAGTGTTCGCGATCAACTCGTGCGAATAAAGCATACGACATGGTTGCAATATAAATCGATCCTCCTCAAGCAGTTCATGCTAGAGGACATAGACAAAGTGACTCGTAAGTCCTTCCTGAGGTGGGATCATATACCCAAAAACCATCCGATTCTCGAGATCAAAGAAGAGTTTGAGCGACAATATGGTGATCTTTCTAAGCACGATAAGAGGTGCATAAGTCATGAAAGGGTGTCGTTTCTTCGAACAATCGATGTTAAAGCCCGAAAAGAACTAATTCCGCTTCTACAAGATATAGACTTTGACTCGGGGCTCTAGAGGATTGGATGCTCGTCCATGAAGCTGTGAGGAAATACGTAAAGAAACAACAAACAATCGAGAAATTTCTAAATGATTGGAGAACTCATCTTCAAACAGATGAAAATTATAACCATGTTCCAAGCATTTTATCAATTGTGGATGACATTCAAGTCCATGAGGTTGTAGAGACCGCACTTGGGCATGAAGTAGATATGCTTGGGCTTGACATACATAGTGATGATGGAAAATATGAAGAAACTTTTAAAAGTGTGATTGATATGACCTATAAGGTTACAAGGTGCCAAGAGCCTGTAGACTTCTTTACAACGATTACATCTTTAGGTTCCATAAGTGGACAAAGCCCGATGAAGGGAGGGTTAAAGGAGCAAGTGGAAGTTAATCATAAATCAAACCAAACTAAACCAACATCAAACCAAACAAACAACAAACATAAAACAAAACAAAAATCAACAAAACCCAACAAGAAATCAAGATGAAGCTTCCCCTGCTGCGATAAACTCCTTCAATCAAAGAAAGAATAATCAAACAAATCAAGAAACATCTCAAGATGCAAACAAAGAGATAGAGATATCTAGAGGGCTCATAGGTGACCGAATGGAGGTAAAAGATGAGATACAAATAGAGAACCCAATAAATATGTCTGAGGATCGAGGTCGAGGTGCATCCTTATGTTATGACATGGGGCAAGATATGGAGTATGACTGGATGTCACTTGATGGTCATGAACCCCTTATGACAGAAGATTCGGATAGAGCTTCTGATCTAATGACTGAATTTCATGAACTCCGATGGAATATGATGTTGAATCTAAGGGCCTCTCAATAAAAGATCTCATGGATAAGAAAATGGATATGCAAGAACCCACATTATACATGCATATAGAGGTGCAAGAAAATGAACCATCTTATCTCAAGGAGGACATGCAAATAATGAGTTCTTTAGAGATTGAGATGTATCCTGATAGAGAACATGATGCTATACTTAAGGACAGTATAGTTGGAGATCAAGATCATGATATGTCTTTGATGGAAGCCACATTGGATGTATGTTAAAAAATGCAAGAGAATGATCTTACTCATAGGAAAGAGGATAAGTTATTGGATGGAGTTCAAAATAATGATATGTATGTAAATGATGCCACAATCCATGAAGAGAGAACTATGAATGAACATGAGGAGGATGAGAAAATACCATTGATCATTCCTCTAAATACTGATATGTATGTAAAAAATAATCAGGTTGATTTGAGTCCACATGTTGACGAAATTGAGCATAAAGTGGAAATGAAATGTTTATTGTGATGTATGATAAATCTGATGTGTGTATAGCATCGAAATATTCAATGTAAAACTATTGAGTCAAACGATTGCATTGATGAAGCTCAAGTTGATTTGGGTATATATGTCGAGATTCTCGTACATGATGAGATACTTAAGCAAGAATCAATGATTGAAGAAGGTGGACTAAGTACATCCTCTCAAGAGAATCAACAAGAATCAATGGAGATGGATGTAGAATCCTATGATGGCATTTTGGATAAAGAAATTGAAGATCAAGATTTTCTTGATTATGAGGATATGGATTCCATTCATATTCAGGGAGAAATGTTTTGGGATCATAACAAAGACAATGATGAAGAGTTCCTGGAGAGATTAGAGGAAGAAGAAGATACCACAATTAATGGGATTCAAGTAGAAAGGAATCATGATAGATTGGAAGATAAAAATGATTATGTATTATCATCCAAGCATGATGCTCATTTCTACGTGGTGAAGAAATCGAATGAATCTAGTCAAAACTTATGCTCTAATGAAGATGAAAATCATATTCAAAATGATGCATATGAAGATATTTCCTCAAATGATTCTATGCATGAAATATATAAAAATGTATGTTTGAAGAGGCTTTCTGAAGATGGTTTAAGCTCATCAAAAATCAAAACTATATACTTATGTGCTTTTGATTCATTAAGAGTAACCTCAAATGATGCATGTGAGAGGATTATGAACAAAGGTAACTATGTTCAGATGATCGCATCATGGATTTTTAAATTTGCCAAGAGCTATACCTACCAATCCAATCACCAAGGGATGGACAAGAAAATGAAATGGCTCGTCCACAAATCTAATCTCTTTAAAAATGATTCACGGATTGATGCGATCAAAAGGTGGCTTCTATTCAAGCACAGTTTCTTTGGTAAGCATGTGTGAAGGAGGATGGGTTTGAAGGAAAAACACTAATAAATGAGAATTGGCAATATCGAAAAGGAATTTGTAAATAGAAATGTATATATATCTCATGCTCTTGGCTTTAATCTTAAGATAGTCACAAGGAACCAAATAAAAATCAAAAGGCAAGGAATTAAAGTGAGAACACTTATGGTAATGAATGCATGTTGGATGAGTGTTTTAGAGTCAAAATAATTCAAATAGTTATTTTTAATGTTCAAATGAATGAAGTTTTTCAATATGTGATTATTGAATGTGATGTTATTAATTTCTTACGAGGTTTTGCGAACAGGTGTTGATATGGAGCTGATCGAAGATCTAGAGTTTTGATAGATTGTGTAGGAGGCAACCACTTTCAAATTACATGTTTATGGTTTACTGCAAATGGTTTTTTTTTTTGGAAGCTCTTTCATGGATTGCATGTGTACATATGAGTATTTTGATGGATCGATATTTCTTATCATGTGTTGAGTGTTTGAATGCAGGAGAAGATCAAAGCAAGGCAATGGAAATGGGAAGTGAAGTGAAGATCAGAAAGCCTTGTCTTTTTTCCTTAGTTCTCTCGTTAACCCTAATCTTTTTGTTGCACCAATTTCGAGTTGCAATGCACATAAAGTATGCATATTTTAAGTTCAGAAGAGCACGTGCTTTGATTCCAGTAGGTGCACGTTCATTTGCACTCGAAACATATTTGTAAATATCATGAGTAAGAGTAGATTTGAACAATGAATAGAGTTTTTTTGTTTAAAAACCCTCAGAAGCTTTTCCATGCTTGCACGATGATTGAAAATACATGCACTTAGAGTATGCATGCTTGGAAATGTATGTGCACCGAGTTTTCAAGCCTATAGGCACACATCCAATTGCACATTAAATGAAATATGAATGCATGATAGAATCTTGATTTCGAGTTTGAGTGAGAAACCTCATCATCGAATGTCTGATACCTCCCTTATTTGCACCATGTCATTTTTCCATGCACCTAGAGTATGCATATGTGTAGGGTCCAATACATGGTCGTGCATAGGCACATTTGTTTTAACCGGTACGCTTGAATTTTCACAATGAATTGCAGATACCGAGATTGATGGTGGCGCATCCGGAGGATGCACAGGTTCAGAGGGGATGGATGTGGTAGAGATTCGAATCTTGAACTGGCAATTCAATGAGATGATCTGGAAGCTCATTCTGTGGTTGTAAGAAAGGATCTTGTTCGTGTTCTTCCAGTTTTTTATGTCTGAAGAAAGAAATTAGCATTGATTAAGGCCTTCATTAAACCTAGAAGGATTTTTGGCAAAGAGGGAAAGAGGACTACGTGGTCGTAGGAACGAAAAAAGGGTCACCGTTTGCCCATTTTTTGGGAGGAAGAAGAGGCGGAGTCATTTTCAAAGTGGAGTTACTCTTGCTTGTCATCTCGATTCGGAAATGGAAGACCTTCTTATGTGGGCGGTCTCTGTGCATGACTCTGTGTTTGATAATAGAGATTAGCAGCTCACCTGGGAGCATTATGGCATCACACAGAAAGAAGAAAGCATAGTTGCTGCTCGCTGTTGTACCATATCTTGAAGGAGAACACATTAGTGCTCACTGATTAGCATATTTCTAAGGTGGAATTAAAAGCCCTAGGTGTTGCTTCCTCTAAGCAATGATCTCGCTCTCCCTATAGTGCGTGCATCTGAGAAATTCAAGGCATCCATGGTGCCCTCTGAACACAACTCCATTGTGTCCTCCAACACTCGAGGAGATCACTGTCAAAGAACAGAAAAAAAAATTGGATGACATAGATCCAACCTACACCCTTTTTTCTCATGACAGAAAGAGAGATAGAGCTTGTATCCTCCTCTGATGGCGAATCAGAGTTGCACACAGACACTCTTGTGTGCTACCTCTCTGTCCAGAGAGAGCGGATTCCAAATCGGGAGAAGATTCATCCACAATCAAGAGATAGAAGGAGGAGAGAAGGAGGTAGCTAGTTGCGTGATGAGGAAAGGAAGTGATACGTCAAAGATCTCAGATTTTTGAAGCACTTGATTTGACAACAATCGATGGTGATGATGGGCAGACACTCGAAGCTGGGAAGGGTCGCGATGAAGTAGTTGTTGCATGAAAGCATTTTTAGGAAGATTTAATGAGAAGGAATGCGTCTCGACGCAGGAAGTCGTACATGGAAGTTAGGAGGGGCCATCAATTCAGACAAACCCAATGAACGAGGAAGGAGATTTGAGGCTTATCGGCTAGAAATCAGAGGGAGGATGATTTTGTTTTGGGAACTTCTCCTATCAGACAAAATAGATCTCTAAGAAATTACACGAGGGTGCAAGTTTGAAGAAAATTAGAATGATTGTTGAATGTATCCTTCTGCAATTGACGAGACAAACTTCATCGCAGTAATAGTTTGGATTCGAATTGAAAAGATAAGTGCTATTTCAAAAAGAAAAATTCTCTACACGCGATTCACAAAAAGAACTAGTGGTTATGGAGCGAAGTTTTTCTCAACCAGCAGCTTGCATATTTAGACTTCCTCTAAGTCATGTGTTCCTATACAGAGAATTAGAAGAATGTTATTTTTGCTGCCAAATCTATTGCGCAACACTTTATGCATCAAAACTGTATGTTTAAATCATTCGTTTGAATTTGCTGCCATATTTGAATCTGATCTGTAGTGAATTGATGCTTTAATTGCCCTCTGTTTTTGCATACTCTATTAAGTACTTATAAACAATATGCAATTTCCCATGCATTAAGCTAAGTGCTGAACAGTTATTTTCTGCACACATTAGTTCAATTTTGTCCCACGAGATTGCAGGAAATTCGTCATCAATCTGGAAGATCTGGAATTTGTTTTTGTAAGCATAAAATAGGGATGGCTTATGGATTGAATGCGCATGACTTCCATATTGTTGTTGTTGTTTGCGCATAGAAGACGGGATGGATGTGTTTCTTTCATATATGTTCTATGCATATGATATATGCGGAGTACATACATAATGCTCTAATGGTAGCAAAAAGGCTAAGTATTTCTGAGTTATGTTCGGAGTTCACAGAAAAATGAAAGTTGGATGTTGTTTTGTTCACGCTGAAACAGAATAGCTAATACACTTTCTTTTCTGAAGATTAAGTAAATCCTTAATAGCTAACATCTCTAGCTTTTAAGCGATGAAAAGGAAAATAAGACTACACTAATGGATTCGGAATGTGTGAAAGTAGTAGTAACTTAGTCCGTATTTTGTTTCCTTATATTACTGTGTATGGAAGTTTTGGGCTACAAACATACATGAATATTTGGGTTCTGCAGAAGGTTTCATGGAGAGGATGAATTTAAAGTTTATCCTTTTATGCTGTTTTAGAGGTTTCTTTAATGTTAAGGTTATCGATATTTTGGGTCCACATATCGAGGGCGAGAACTGATCAGAAAGAATTGATACAAATTAAATGTGCAATTGTCGAAGCTCTTGAATGATAAGGATTATGGATTGCATTAATAACACAAGATAATCCTTGGAAAAAGAAAAATCCCAAAATGATAGATTGGAATGGGACTTTATTCTTCAATCATTGAAAGACCTTGGATGCAGCCAAAAGTTCACGAAGATTGTTTCCACTTTTCTTGGATATGCTTCAACTAGAATAAACATCAACGGTAAGCTCTCTAAGCCCATTCGTTTAAAAAGATCAATCAGGCAAGGCTGCCCTCTCGCTCCATTACTATTCGCTATCGCCTCGAATGGACTCAGCTGCCTATTAAAGCATCACATGGACGTTGGCAATCTCAAGGGTCTTTCCTTACCTCTAAATCACTGCCAAATGATTGTGAAACTTTTTTGTGATGACATGAACGCCTTTGTGCATAACGATATAAACAACATTGAGGTGTTTTGGTGGTGCCTCCACACCTTTTGTGTGGCATCAGGCTCAAAAATCAACCATGCTAAAACTGCTTTTAGAGCAATCAGCGGACATACTCCCCAATTGTTGGTGGATCAGGGGTGTCAAGTTATCCCTAGTGGTGAAGTCTTCCGTCTCCTTGGCATTCCGATGGGATTCGACATCACAATGGACCAACGCTGGAACTGGGTGCTATCCAAGCTGGATAGGAAGCTGAACCATTGGAAAGGTATGCAAGTCAACCTGGCAGGGCGTGCTATGGTTGTTAACACTTTTATGCTATCTACAATTATTTACTTTATCTCGTGTTGGAGACCTAAGCAGAAAGACTTGGCCAAACTGGAAAGAATCTGCAGAAACTTCCTTTGGACTGGGGACCCCAACAGGAGGGGGATTCCAAAAATCAAATGGGAAACTTGCATTAGCCCTAAAGACTTAGGGGGCTTGGGAATTTCAGATATTGTTGGGTTGGCTGACAAGCTGGCGGCAAAGTGGCTTATCAAGGCTTGGAGAAATAGGGAGTCCTCTTGGGCTAAATTGATCTTCAGAAACACAGAAGACCTTACCTTAGTTGGCCACCCTGGTTGGAAGGACATAGGGATTCTCACGCTTTTGCTCTCCCCCCACCCGGTCTTCCCTAAAGGCTCTAGCCTCGTGTGTTCCTTATGGAAGAATTGGAACAAGGCTAAACAATTCATCAGAATTAGTGATGAGTGGAAGTGGGCGGCTGGCATAAGACAAAATGACTCTATTTGGTTCCCGATCAGCGACATTCGGGGGGTGGAGTCTTGGAACCTCCAAACTACAAGGTGGTTATGGAACAAGGGGTTCAAACAGTGGAAACAACTCTGGAAACAAGAGACCAGCCAGTGGATTAGGTTCGAAGAGTTGGATCCGAGACTTAGAGTTACCTTTGAGGAATGGACTCTTCTTCAACGCAGGTGTTTAGCATGGGACCGCTCAACTACCCGCCTTCTCTACGGTCAAGATCTTCCTTGCTTGGAGGGCCTCAAATGGAGCAATGGTAAGAAGCTATCCAGAATCCCCAACTTCAAAGAGGATTTAGATGTTCACCACACCCTTAACAAGAGATGGTGCCTTTCTTGGACCAAACGTCCGTGGGAGCTAAAATTCATGTCTATTTGGCACCCCCTAATTGAGTTCAAAAAGTTTGTTCTCATGTGGCAGATCTTGCATAAAGGTATCTGGACCAATGCAAGGGCTAACAAAATCTGTGGTGTGCTGCCATGGTGCAAGCGTTGCCAGCGGTGCATCAAAGATTTAGCTCACCTATTCTTCGACTGCCCCAAGTCCCGTGTTATCTGACCTAAGTATTGAGACTCACAAACCAAATCAACTGGCCACAAGTGATGTTGGGTGAGGCGATAGACTGCTCATCGAGGTTGTGGAATGCCATCAGAGGTGAGACTCTCTGGAAGATTTGGAGGGAGCGATGTGCTGTCAATTTTGGCCAAACTCCTAAGGAATGGTCGATCGAGAAATCCTTGTTTCTCCTAGGTAAAAGAATCTCTTGAGTCAAGAGATCGCCACCGTTTAGACATCACTGTATTTATCTCCTCGAAAACAACAAGTTGAAACCCAAATGGGTCCCACATGAGGGTGATGATAGTTTTATCCGCCTCATCTGTAATGCCTTGTAGCTTGCCATACTCCTCCCCTGCATTGTGGGATTTGGGGGGTCCCATGGGCACTAGTCCCATTCACTTGTAACTTTTTTTCTTTATTATAATTAAAGTCGGGGAGATTAGGCTAAGGCTGAACTTCATTTATTTAAAAAAAAAAAGACAAATCCCAAACAAACCTACCCAAAACATAGTCTACCGCAAACCTTTATCTGAGAACTTCAATGACAAAGACATGTGAGTTTGTTGTGTCTATCTTTGTAAAAGGATGTAAATTCATTTATATTTAAACTTGATACTTTAAGTAGGTGCATATGCAACAGACTATTATGCGAGATATCACTCTTGTTTCATGATATATTTTCCCATATATCATTGACTTTATGTGATGTTAATTCACGTCTGCGTTATACTAGAATCTCCAGCACTTACGAGCTATGAACTAGTTTCAAACATGTTTTCTCTCAATCAAGGTGCATTTACCCTCGAATTTACAAATAACCATAAAAATTATAGCATGTCATGGAAATAAAGTTGGGAATTTTGAACACCTTCAATGTTATCCTTCCGAAAAGAATCCTTCCCAAGAAATTTAAATCTTAAATAACTAGAACTTAAATTGAAAGACTTTCCCTAAAGATTGAGGCAACTGTCTAACTAGAACAACGAGCGATATCTTTCTCCCCCCCTTTCAAAGAATCTCTGTGAAAGCGTTCCATAACTAGGTCCATCTCAACAACAAATTTTAATCCAGATTTTTTTCCTTTCAGCTCGAATACTACAAATGTAATATTAAATATCACCTAAGAAATTATGATAGGGATATCTTTAATCAGCCTCACTGATTGTACTCACGATTGGTCTGCCATGCAGACAAATAATGCAGCTAGTTCAATACTGTTCCAACCCATCTATTTGCACATTTTTGTGGAAGCAATGCTTATGCATGGTCCCCCATCAATCAAAACCTTAGGAATAGTTTTATTTCTATATAACATTGTAATGGTTAAAACTGCATAATCCTCTATTCTATCCATAACATCTTTTACCACATTAATCCTTGGTTCTACACTAAAGAGCAATGAATATTTGTTTTGGAATTGCTTGAATAATTTCTCCCTGAAAGCTAGAACCAGCTCCTGCAAAGCTCATGATAGTTTAATGTTTAAAGTCCTTACAAAGCGTAACAAAATGGCTTATATACATTTGCCCTAAATATGGTCCTTTCACTCAAGAGACTGCCACTTTCTTATAGAAAGCCTAAGATCCTACAATTTTACAAGGGTTATTATACAATGTTATGGATTTATGCATCTAGAGGACTCCTTTAGTGCACTTACATGGCTTCAAGAGAATTTAGTAGGAATATGAAGAAGAAAATTTGTGCCTATAATTTGAAAAATTCCGGGCTCCCTTTCATGTGCTTCTTTACTCTACAACAAAGATAAACCTTGCTTGACTATGATGTGCACATGAATGATATTGTGGAATCCCGTGATGAGAGCATTTGATGAGAGTTGTGAACTTTTTCCTTCTTCTTGTGATGATAAAAATATATTGTGAGCTAGATACTTATCAGTTTGTGTATACTATTTGTTTATTTTATTTAAGAGAAAAATGACAAAACAACTTCTAATAGCAAAGCCAGAAGTGGACCCTGTGGAATTATCTAGAGGGCAATGGTTCCTTGATAGTGAAGGAGTGGAAGAATTAGTGGAAGTAGACATTTGAACTCCAAGATACTAGAAACAGTGCATTGTTCAATTGCGGTAGCCAAATTTTGTTAGGGTTGAAATTTGGCACAAGCGATTAGCTCACATAGGTGAAAGAGCTCTCAAACCAATCAATAGGGATCAGAGTGTACTTGATCTACCAAACATATCCAAACAACACATGATCTATAAATGTCATGCTTCTTAACTTGGAAAATCACACAAACAACCATTCACAAAGAAGGGATACATTCATGGAGATCTATTGGAGCTAGTCCATAAACATGTATGGGGACCAAGCAAGGAGCCTTTTATCTCTAGATTCAGATACTATGTTTCATTTGATAAGGATTGTAGCAAATGGATCATATTTTACTTTATGTAGCATAGAGATGAAGTGTTCTCATGTTTCAAGAAATACCTAGGTCTTGTAGAAAATTAAAATATGTGAAAAATCGAAGAGACTAAGATCAGATCGAGGGGGAGAATATTTCTCCCATGACTTTGATTCTTATCTCCAGGAGGAACTAAAAGAGAGATTACTAGGTCAATGCTAAATGAGAAGAAGATACCAAATTAATTATGGGTAGAGGCTATATCTAAAGCCACATACGTGATCAATAGACTCCCATTGAAAGAATTGGATGGTACGAAACCATATGAAGCATAAAATGGAACAATACCTAGCCCTAAATCATTGCGGGAACTTTGAGTGCATAGCATACAGACACATACCTTTATAGATTAGAGGCAAATTGGATACAAAGGTTAACAAATGCATCTTCATTGGATATGAACTTAATGAGAAGGGTTACAGGCTATACACTCCAAGCAATAAAGGGTTCAGTTTTTCTAGAGGAAATCATTGGCAAGCCTATGTGATGGCTTGAGTATCACAAAATTTATGAAGTCTTGAAGAACTCAAGAGTTCTCTTGTGAACTCACTCTTGTAATCTCTTAAGTATTCACCTAGTGTAAAGATAAAAGAGTCAAAATTAGTTGACTCCATTAGATCTAAGCCTCTTGAGCTTTTCACCTATAACCCTTTCTTCATATGCATGAAAATTCCTGAAGGCTTCAAAAAATTCTGATCTTTCCTTCAAGACACACTACAACAGATCGATGGTATACCAAGCTTTTTACCGAGGAAAATCAACGCGGCTTTTGCTGCAACGTGGGTGTAAAGGTCGGTGTGTGTGTCGGTATCAAAGTGTCGGTATATGCGTCGGCATATGCACCGGTATTATTATTGGCGCCCATACTGAGGCTTCTGCTAGACATACCGTTGCCTATACTGTCGCCTACTGGGTGTACCGACGGTTTTTCCGATGACACTACTGGGAGTACCATCGCGTAAACCTACGACCATACCTGCAAAAGTTTTTTTGGGGAGAGTGTTTTGTCTTTTGCTACAACAAAATTACCATGATGTTGCTTGACAAAAGACAATACACTCTGTCCAAAAAAAACCGAGTACATGTGATGTGTACTCTAATGACAACCGAAATATGATTTCATGAAACAAAGTATTATAGGACACAAAAGAGATAATCAGAATGAACTATGAACCATGTACAAAAGAAGTTATATATTTCAATAAAAAAGCAT
The DNA here is from genome assembly GCA_020310875.1 of Ceratopteris richardii. Lineage (NCBI taxonomy): Eukaryota > Viridiplantae > Streptophyta > Polypodiopsida > Polypodiales > Pteridaceae > Ceratopteris > Ceratopteris richardii. The sequence goes on along the minus strand of CM035420.1, from coordinate 47,581,042 downwards.
GTACAAGAGTGTGGCAAACCACTGTCATATATGACGCTTTTACAAAATGTGGCAAAGCAATGTATTGCCATATGAAAATCAAATACAAAACTCAACATCGCTCTTCTAAGTCCTCTCTTTGTGCTTTGCTTTCTTTCTTTCCGATCAAAGTTTTCCAAAGAATCTCTCCCACATTCTTAAAAATATGCATCGGGTCTACCAAATGATTGATCACCAATTCACTCCAATAAGGGAGTTCATGAAAAATGGACAATCGTTTCATGCCAACAACTAGATTTTCTAAATCCCACAGTTGTTTCCAATCGCTAGCTTTCATTTGGTGTTGCGCTTGTCGACCAATTTGTACTTAACATAAAACATGTCCATCAGGAAAATATCTATGATGTTCTCCATAGACAGTTTTACGTAGTGCTTTGGAATAGCATGCTTCGAGTCGTGGTCCGCATAAAGGACAAGCATGGTAACCCGAAATCGATAAACCTAAACATTCCTCATAACCAGGCCAATCATGCATTGTCCACATAAGTATGCCTTGCACTTGCACGTCTCACCTTCTTATAGGTTGAGACATGTCACGCACAGTAATCCCATCCCATAAAATGCGCAGTTCTTCCACAAGTGATGCAAGATATACATCCATGTTTTTTACCTTATTCTTACTTGGTAGAATAAGAGCTAATAATAAATGACCTTTCTTTATGGCCAACCATGGTGGGATATTATAATTGACCAAACATACAGGCCATGTGCTCCATGAAGAACTACGTAATCCAAATGGATTCACTCCATCCATAGCCAGGCCTAGACATATGGACTGAGGCTCACTAGCAAACTCTGGCCACTTACTATCTATGTGCTTCCAAGCATCAGAGTCAGCTGGCACTTGCATTACATTATCTGTAGACCTGCTCTTGTATGCCATGACATTACCTCAACTATAGAATTACATCTAAACATGTTCTTAATTCATGGAATGATAGGAAAGTGGCGAAGAACAGTTGCGGGGATTGCTTTGCCTACAACGTCTTCTCTAAATCTATTTGCTCCACACTTTGGACATACATGGAGGTGCTCATACTCATTCGGAAAGAGAATGCAATCATTCAGAAAAGCATGAATTTTAGTATAATCCATTCCAATGGACTGTAAAAGTTTTTTCGCATCTTCACGTGTTGGAGGCATGTCATTGCCCTCTGATAAAAATTGATCTTTAAGAAGCCTGCAATAAGCAATTAAAATGATATTAGTAAATGAAGTTATTGTGATACAACAATGAAAGCCAATTTGTTCTCCACTTACCTGAACAATTCACTGACACTACTATCTGACCATCCATAAATGGATTGCAGATTGAGCATCGCGAGTGAAGCACGTAGTACAGATATCTTTGCTCCATTGTAAAGTGGTAAACGAGCTAATTGTCGCATGTTTTCATATTCTTCATCAACTTCTGATCGTGGAATTTCTCTTGTGTCCATGAAACTCTCGACACCTTCTTCACCATCATGATCTTCGTCCATCTCATAAAATGCTTCAAGCATCTCTTCCATATGTTCATTCTGTGTAATATTATTAGTGCTTGCTTGTATGTCTAAGTCCTTTTTTTCTCTCTTTGGTCCACGAGAGGTTACCGGTGCAATGTTGTTTGGGTCCATCTGCTCACCTGGCGGACCATGCGAATGATAGCGTAGGTTTTCCAGTCGACGCCTATCAAAGGATCCATACTCTCTAACATGTTCAATACAAATCCCTCCTTTCTGATAAATTTAATACTTACTGTGTGGAAGGACATACCATTCTCTCTTCAGGATCCAAAGAAGCCATCTGCTACAATATGGACATTTTAGAACATTTGTTTTATTATTAAACCTAAAAATCTAACTCTTAAAGACTTAAATCTGAAATACTAAACCTAAATACTTAAACACCTAAAAAAACTTAAAACCCTAATTTTAAAACCCTAATCTATATAACTATCCTATTTTATCTATATATTTGGATTTTTTCTTGATTGATCCTATTTAATATATATGCTTATTTATTTATTCAAATTTTTTTCCTCTTAATTGAGTTATATGTATGCCTAAACCCTAAAACCCTAATTTTAAGATCTAGACCTAAATTATGTATATTTTTACACATGTGTATATACATGTATATATGTATTATACGTGTATGTGTATGTGTGTATAGTTGGACTAATTTGGAAACATTGGGCAATTCACTTTATACCAACTATTCAGTTCCGTTCCTGGTGTCTAGTCTGATCTCATTAGTAGCAATATGTTATGTAGGTGTTAAAACCCTAAAACCCTAATCCAAATGACCTAGACATAAAACATGTATATATATATGTATGCATTTGTGTGTATATATATATATATATATATATATATATATATATATATATATATATATATATATATATATATATATATATATATATATATATATATATATATATATATATATATATATATATATATATATATATATATATATGTGTGTGTGTATGCATATATATGTGAATATAGATAGGTCTATAAGTATGTGTGTTTGTGTATTGTATATATATTCACTCTATTTGAAATGATTAAATTTTAACCTATTTTTATATATTTAATCATACATATTTCATTTATTTATTTAAAATACTATTTCTTATCATATTTTATTATCTATATAATTATCCTACCTTATATATATATATATATATATATATATATATATATATATATATATATATATATATATATATATATATATATATATATATATATATATATATATATATATATTATTTATATATTCAGATTTTTTCCTTACTTAATCCTATTTTTATATATTTAATTACAAATATTTAATTAAATTTCTAAAAACACTAGTTCTTTTTATATTTAATTATGTATATAATTATCCTATTTTATATATATATATTTATTTATATATTCAGATTTTTCCATTACATAATCCTACTTTTATATATTTAAGTTTATATATTTAATTAAATTATTGAAAACACTAATTCTTTTTATATTTATTTATGTATATAATTATCTTATTTTATATATATATTTATTTATATATTTAGATTTTTTCCTTACATAATCCTATTTTTATATATTTAATTTTATATATTTAATTATGTATATTTAATTAACTTATTTCAAAACATTAGTTCTTTTTATATTTATTTATGTATATAATTATCTTCTTATATATATATATATATATATTTACATATTCAGATTTTTTCCTTACGTAATCCTACTTTTATATATTTAATTTTATATATTTAATTATATATATTTAATTATATATATTTAATTAAAACCTTAATCTTAAAATTCTAGATCTAAAATATGTATATTTTTGTATGCATGTGTATCTACATGTATATATGTATTATATTTGTATTTGTATGTGTGTATATATGTTATGTAGGTGTTAAAACTCGAAAACCCTAATCTTAAAGATTTAGACTTAAATCTGAAATACTAAAACCTAAATACTTAACCACCAATAAAAATCTAAACCACTAGTCCTAAAACCCTAATCATATTCTATATATAAATTCAGATTTTTTTATTATTTTTCTCTATATTTTTTCTTAATATAAATATAATTGAGTTATATGTATGTGTAAACCCTAAAACCCTAATCTTAAAGATCTAGATTTAAAATACATATATTTCTGTATACATGTGTATATACATGTATATATGTATTATATGTCCATGTGTATGTGTGCATATATGTTATGTAGGTGTTAAAACCCTAAAACCCTAATCTTAAAGATTTAAATCTAAAATATGTATATTTTTGTATGCATGTGTATCTACATGTATGTATGTATTATATGTGTATGTGTGTTTGTGTATATATATCTACGTATTAAAACCCTAAAACCCTAATGAGAAAGACTTAGACTTAAATCTAAAATACTAAAACCTAAATACTTAAACAACTATAAAAATCTAAACCCCTAATCCTAAAACCCTAATCATATACATATATATATATATATATTTATATATTCATATTTTTTTTCTTATTTTTCTCTATATTTTTTCTTAATATAAATATAATTGAGTGATATGTATGCCTAAACCCTAAAACCATAATCTTAAATATCTAGACCTAAAATATGTATATTTCTGTATACATGTGTATATACATGTATATATATATTATATGTGTATGTGTATGTATGTGTTAGTAGCGTAAAAACCCTAATCCTATTTTTACATATTTGATGTAAAAAAAAAACTTCAAAATAAAAATAGGATTATATCTGTGTATGTATGCATGTGTGTATATATGTGTGTGTATGTATGCATGTGTACATGTGTGTGTGTATGTATGCATGTATATACATGTGTGTGTATGTGTATTTGTGTGTATGTAGGCATGCATGTGCGTGCATGTGTGTGTACGTGTGTGTATGTATGCATGGATGTGTGTGTATGTATGTGTATTTGTATGCATGTGTATACATGTGTGTGTATGTGTATGTGTGTGTATGTATACATGCATGTGTGTATATGTGTGTACGTATGCATGTGTGTATATATGTGTGTTATCTGTATGCATGTGTACATATGTGTGTGTGTATGCATGTGCATACATGTGTGTGTATGTTATGCGTGCATGTGTGTATGTGTATGTGTGTATATACTGTATGCATGCATTTGTGTATATATATGTGTTTATGTATGTGTGTATGCATGTGTGTGTATGTATGCATGTGTGTATATGTGTATATGTGTGTATGCATGCATGTGTGTATATGTGTGTGTGTGAATGTATATGTGTGTATATATGTATGTGTGTATATATGTGTGTGTATGTGTATGTATGCATATGTGTATATATGTGTGTATGCATGTGTGTGTATGTATGCATGTGTGTATATGTGTGTAAGCATGCATGTGTGTATATGTGTGTGTATGTATGCATGCATGTGTGTATATGTGTGTATATATGTATGTGTGTATGTATGTGTGTATATGTGTGTGTGTGTATTTGTATGTATGCATATGTGTATCTATGCATATGTGTATATATGTGTGTGTATGTATGTGTGTATGCATGTGTGTGTATGTATGTATGTGTGTAAATTTATATGTGTGTTGTTAAATGTTAAACTATTTATGGTTTTAAGCGTTACTTTACTTCCTATTCAAACCAAACGCTTCAAGTTCAACCGGTTCCAAATCTTCTAACCACAATCGTTTCTTAGCCACGTGGGTCCTTGGGAGTGGTAGGGGTCTGTTAAATAGAGGCCCTGTACTATTTTCCCAATTTAACACACAGTCGAAATGTCATTCCGTCCTTAGCTCAATGTCCATCCCTGAACAACGGAAGACTGTTCAGTGTATGGGAACTCAAACTTCAGGACTGAGGTTAGCCGTCCGGTTACGTATTCTATGCAAAAGATACTTCAATAACAAAATCACCGAATCAGTACTTCTTCAAGGCAGATAGGTGTGCCAACTAGACCTTATGCCTTAAAGTCACGGGGATTCGAACAGTCAATCCATAAGACGCACTCTGGGTAACTTCACACGCATACACCACGCAGTTCTTCTTGTCACTCTACAGATTATCGTGTACCGACTTCAAGCCGAAGTGCCTACTGACAGTAACTTGTCGCAAACCTTCTTATTACTCTACTCGTCTTCAGAACATTACCGGTACTAATCTTAACACAGATTATGATACCGACTCAGACAATTATAGAGACTCGTAACACACAATCGAACCGTGTTGGTTCGTTACACTTCCTAACCCCACAGAAGAACTATCAAACAACGCGTTCTAGCTTGAACAACGTTCAGGAAGACTTCAATCAGTACCGGACGGAATCTCTACAACACAGTATCGATTCGTAACACTGCATTATAACGCGCCTACGCACACAAACAGATACGCAGCAAGGACATTAGAATAGACAGAACAGAACACATACACATACAAGACTACACTTGCAATTCCCAAAAACCGGGCTCTCTACCGCTTTCCTTTCATTGCTTTAAATAGAAATCTGTTACAAGGTTTGCGCGAATCTTTCTTTACCGTGCATTTCCCGAAGGGTTCTTTCTTCATTAAAGCCCTCTGTCTAAGTACAATTGTCCTTGCTCGGCGGCCGTCTAACACTGGCACGCATGGTGGACTCGAACCCGCAGGTTCCTATGGTTCGGATACTAGACCTTCTAAGTACATACTTCGGGCGAGCCTAAATGTTCAGGTAATTTTCTTTTTGAGGGTTTCTAACATCTGTACTAAAGTGGAGGGTTCGAGTAATTGGGCGTCGGTTCTTACTGCACTAAGGGCTATGGCTTGATTTAACAAAATTTCGGTTTGGGTTTGAAGGAAAGCCTCTGGTAAGTAAAATTCGTTAGCTAATGCCGCATCTCGGGCTGTCTGCATTTCGGTCAGTTTGGTCTTCATCTCTGTAATATACTCCTTCTGGTTGCGCACTTGGTTGTCTAGGCGTTCAAACTGCTGGGTTTGGAAATCGAGAGTTTTCTTAAACGCATCTCGGTCTCTGCGCGTCTTGTCGATATCCTTTAGGTATTGGCCTTCTCGTATCAGTTGGCGTTTTAGGATACTGTTAACCTCATCTGTGCGTTCTTGGGCTCGTCGTAACTGTTCTTGGACTTGTTCGGCTTCTTTCTGTTGGTCCTGATTCTTCTTGATGGTCTCCTGCAATTGAATCTTTGTTTCTGCGACCAACTCTTCGAGAGAGGCGTTGATATCTTCGTGTTCGTGGAGGGTGGTCTTCAGGGCTCGGATTTCTTCATGTGCGGCGTGTAGTAGTCGTTCTTTGGCTGCAACTTGCTCGAGGGCTGCATCTCTTTGCTGTACTAGAGTCTGCTCTGCCGAAAATTTTGCTTGGAGTTCTGCTAACTGTGTCTGTAGCTGATGATTCTCAGTCTTTATGGCGTCGATTTCTTCCTGGAGGGGGGTGATGTCAGCTTCCAGGACGTCGAGCTTATTTTGGTATTCTGCCTTCAGATTGTCCATGGCTTCCTTAAACTGTGCTTGCAGCTGGTGTGATAAATGCATGAGGAACTGCCCCATGGAGGCTAGTTCCAAAAATACGTTGTGTGGTGGTGGTGGTTGACGAGGCTGAGAGGACGTATCGGTGAGTAGGTTCTGGGAGTTTGGCGGAGAGTAGTTAGGGGAGGAAGAGGAGGATGGTGTAGGTTCAGAATTAGGTTGGCGGGGTGGTTCCGGTGGGAGGGCGTGATTGACAGGTGGTGTGGGAAGAACAGTGTCAGTCGTGGTTACCTTGGCAACTGTCTGTTGTTCGGTTTCTGTATGATTAATGGCTGCGATGAGTTCATCCAGTGCTTTTGTGGCGGATTCTGGTTCGTCCTGTTGATGCTCGGATTCCTTTTCGGTGGACACTATCTCTGTCTCTACTTGGTTTTGCTGGTCTTGTTGCTCCGTCGAGGTGTCGTTGTGTACTGAAGTGGCGGTGTCGTGGTATGTTTCTTCTTGTTTGTCCTCTTCGATGTGTTGTTTCTTTCCGGCGGATCCTTGGACTTTGCTTTCTGAAGAGCTGATCCGGATTCGCTTAGTGCGGAAGAGTTGGTTGATCTCTTCGTCTTCTTCTTCAATTTCATCGAGCGGTTGTACGGCTAGAATGGTTGGGAAGAGGAAGGAGATGATGTGGGGAAGGCGAGAGCGCGGAGAGGTGCCCTTTTGGAGTTGCTTTACTATAGCTACGGATTCCTTATGAATTCGTTGGAAGAAGTAAGAGGCAAAGTTCATGGGTTCGTGGGCGGCTAACTCCAAGGCGGAATAGAAGGGGCGAGAGATGCCGTATGTTCGTTTTTGCAGGTTGAGGATTGCTACGAGGAACTGTAGGGCGGATCGTTCGGGTTTCGGGCGGCAGAGAATGGCATATTCGTTTGATGAGGAGCGGGGGAAGAGTTCGGTCATGTGAGCGACAGGGATGCTAGGGCCATTTTCGCGGCCTTGCGGGGTGAGGTGGTAGGCTGCAGAGAAGGCTTGGAAGGTGATGACGGTTCTATATGGGAGAGAAGGGAAGACCCACTGTCGTTCGGTGATGGGGAATTGGGCGATGGCGTGGATGATCTGCGTAGAGAAGGGATGGGCTTCCACTGAGTGCCAGGGCAACTCAGCGAAGTTAGCCAACCCTCTGCAACGCAGGTATTCGCCTACGTCTATAGGGATACCATCACGGAAAGCAGCGTAGTTGGCTAGCGCTTCCATGGTGTTCACGAGCACACTTACAGTCAACACAGGGGACAGGGATAATACATATACTCTCGAGAACACAATAGCGTTTTTGGCGCAACCGAGGGGGTTAAATAAGGAGAACACGGTGGGGGTGGGAAGGGGGGGGGTGTCATTGTGCGGTGCGGGAATGATACTGTTTGCATGCTTGCGTGTGTAGTTGAGTGACCGGTAGGGAGGGGTGGCTGGTAACATAAAGATTTGTACAAACACGACTAAAAAGGGAGAAAAAGAAAAACGCAAAAAAATTTTACAAAACGCGGTTCGCCGCCGAATAATTTAATGCGTACTAGTAGTGGGATAATATAGCCGTAGCTTCGACCCATTGATTACCTTTGGAAGTGGATTTCCCGTCAACCTAGTCAACCGAAAAGTTGCCGGACCGATTTGTTCTGCGATCTTGAAAGGGTCGAACCATCGTAGTTTGAATTTTCCTACTGCTCTATCCGATTTTGCGTTATAGAAGAGTACAAGCTGGCCTACCGAAAAGATTGGAGTCTTCAAATATCGATCGTGTGTCTTGGCTTGCCTTAGTTGTACTTCGCGCATAGTTAAAAAACTGAGCCATCCGTGCTCATCAAGTTCTCTGAGTGCGTCCATTCGTGCTGTCAGTGAATATTCCGGTAGCATCTTCTGAGTGATTGCTACACGCAGACTTGGGATGACTATTTCCATGGGTGCTATTGCTTCTAAGCCATAAGCTAGTTTGAAAGGTGTCAAGCCTGTTGTTACCTTATATGTAGTCTGGTATGCCCATAATACTGCAGGTAGTAGTTGATCCCATCTTTCCGGTGCTTCCATGATCAATTTTCGGAGGATATTCAACAGTGATTTGTTTGTACTTTCGGCCAATCCATTGGCACGTGGATAATAAGGGGAGCTAAATTTATGTGTGACCTGGAATGATTGTGTAAGGGCCTTCATTAGATTGTTTATAAAATGAGTGCCTTGATCTCAGACAATTTCCAGGGGTAAGCCAAATCATGGGAAGACATCCGTGAGTAGACATTTTGCTACCGTAACCGCTGTAGCGGTCCGTAAAGCCCAGGCTTCTGCCCACCTAGTTGCATAGTCTGTGCAAGTCAATATGTATCGATTGTTACTGGATACGGATGGAGGTGTAATTGGCCCGATAAAATCTAGAGCCCATTTCTGGAAAGGTTCTAATGGTAAGATGGGTTGCAGAGGAAAAAGATGCCGTTGTAAAGGCTGACCAGTTCTTTGACAAGTATCACATTGTTTAACAAACTGTGCGACATCTCTGTACATCGTTGGCCACCAGAGACCTCCTTACAGAATTTTCCGGTGGGTTAAGTCTACTGCAAAATGGCCACCGGAAGGAATTGAGTGAGCCAAAGTGACAACTGAATTAACCTCATGTGGTGGAATGCAGCGAAGTAGGATTCCGGTATGATCTACATAATATAGTTCTCCTGCCACTAGCCGGAATCGGCGGCTAAAGACTGCCAATTTTCTTCGAACTGCCTTGGCAGTCTCGGCTGGAAAGCGTCCTTCGGTGAGAAGAGTTAGAATCTGATCATAGTATGTAGATGGTGCTTGTAGGTTGGCCGTCTCATCGGATAGTGGTTCAGCATTATGAATTGTAGGAGTCGTGTCATCTATGCCTACCGGAGCTTCACCGGAATCCAGGCGAGATAAGAAATCTGCTAAGACATGTGCATTTCCGGGTCGGTTAATGACGTCATAGTCGAATTCTTGTAAGAGTAGCACCCATCGTGCTAATCGTCCACCTAAATGCTGCTGTCTTACTAGATAAACAAGGGTAGCATGGTCCACATGAAAGGTAAACTTCCGGCCTAGTAGATAATGTCTGAACTTTTTGATTGAGTAAATCAATCCTAGGCATTCTCTTTCAGTAGTGGAATAGTTCTTTTCTGCCGGTGCAAGCCTTCTACTGGCGTAATAAACAGGGCGGAACCACTTATCTGTTTGCTGCATCAGAATACTGCCAATTGCAATATCTGAAGCGTCGACAAAAACATGGAACGAATTGTCCCAGTCCGGTGGTTGTAAAATTGGGGCTTGCGTCAGGAGATACTTGAGCCGATCAAATGTAGTTTGGCATTCTTCAGTCCATTCAAACTGTCGGGGAGTTTTTGTGATTAGCCTGTTTAGTGGTACTGCTAGGTGAGCAAGCCACCGTAAGTGTCTGCCATGCCACCGTATTTGACCCATAAAACGCATTACTTCTTTTGGAGTTGCGGGTACCGGGGCTTCTAAAATTGCCGAAATCTTATCTGAGTCTACTCGGATACCTTGAGCGGATACAATATGCCCAAGTATTTTGCCACACGAAACCGCAAACACGGATTTGTTTGGGTTAAGACAGAGTCTATATTCTCTACACTTCTGAAAACAACATCGTAAATGACTTAAATGTGCTATCATCTTCCCAAAGATTGAGAAGTCGTCAAGATATACTTGCATGAATGAAGTGAGATAAGGAGAAAATATCTCCTGCATACATCTTTGAAATGTTCTTGGTGCATTTCTTAATCTGAACCACATTACGGTGCAGGCGAAGACACCCCAATTGGTAATGAAGGCAGTTTTTGGTATATCTTCTTCAGCCATTCTAACCTGATTGTAACCGTTGTAGCCGTCTAAAAATGAATACATTTCGTGGCCTGCTACCCTATCAAGCATGGTATCCAAAAAGGGGATCGGGAAAGGATCTGGTACTGTTGCTGCGTTTAATTTCCGGTAATCTACACAGATTCGTAGTTGCTTATTTTTCTTTGGCACAATCACAATTGGTGAAATCCATTCAGCATGTTCTACTGGTACGATGAATCCTACTTTTAATAATCTGTCAAGTTCGGCTTTTACCTGAGATGCATAATTGGGATTCATCCGATAGCTGGGCTGCCTATTCGGTTTAGCTTCAGGCTTCAGCATGACTCTGTGCTGATATATGCGCGGATCTAATCCTTTCATGTCTTTGTAATCCCATGCAAAGACGTCTGAGAATTCGCGAAGAAGCTGAATCAAATTAGCCTGAAAGATTTCCGGTAAGTTTTGCCTTATTTTTACAGGTCGAGGATGGTCCTTGTCTCCTAGATTGTACGTGATCAGCTGGTCTTCAGAGACATAAAATTGTTGCGGGTTCTCTGTATCCTCTGTCGGCTTGAATAGTGGTTGTAATTCAATATCTGCTTGGTCAGACTTTTCGGTGATAGCTACTACTGCACAAACTGAAGTGTTCCAGTTATCGATGATGGACTGTAGATCAACAGTTCCTAGAGACATTAAATCGGCGTTACTCTTCAGAAATTGCTCTTCTTCATCATCTGATAGTCCTTCTAACATATGAACTGGTTCAGCAAGATAGGGTCTGGCGTGAGGTTCGCAGGGTTGTATAGCATCTAGTTTTACCACATATTTACGATTGGCATCCTTGAATGTGAGCTCTTGCGCAGACTAGTCCTGTATTACCTTTGCTTGCTTCAGCCAAGGTCGGCCGAAAAGAAGGTTGTAATCCAAAGTGGAGTCGGGCAGATCTAGTATAACAAAAGTCATTTTGAAGGTCGTACCTTGTAAAGTAATGGGTACATTTCGCACCAGTCCTGTAGGGTGGACTCTAGATTGGTCTGCCATTCTGACAAAAAATTGAACTGGTTCGATTTCGGTCCATCCTAACCTATTGCATAAGGCTGTAGTTGCAATGTTGATGCCAGAGCCTCCATCAATCAATACCTGTGTAATTTTATGATTCTTATACCATACTGTAATCAAGGGGACTGAATGATCAACCGTAGAATCAGGTTCTGGTTGAACTGCTATTGTCGCCGGAATACAAGAAGGTACTAACGCCAGTAGTTGGCCTAGAGGTAGAGTGATAGATGCCTTGGATAACATTTCCCAGGCCTGCTGAGATTGGTTATCCTGCTCCTTTGAACTTGAGGTCTCTGCTGTTGCCAAAGTTTCTGCTGTTATGTCTACTACTGATGGTTGTTCTGCTGCTGCTTCCTCTTGTTGTGTTCCTTCCTTTTTCGACGAGGTCTGAGTCACCGGAATGGGTTCTGGGAACACTGGTGGTTCTGTGGTGGTCCAGTGACTAGCCTTGTTATACATCCTATGTTGTTCTCGTATCCCTGGTTCAAATACTTCTACTGCTGGCTGCAGTTGTTTACCGGAACGGGTCTGGACTGTAGCAGTTTGCGTTTCTACCGCAGTAATTTGTACCATGTTGGCCATTGGGTTTTGCCGCTCCTTCTTCCTTTGATCATACTCAGCTGCGTCCTTGCAATATCTTCTAATGTGTCTGAAAATGACAGAGTGGCGGTGGTAAATTGGGATTTTCCGGTGGTAGTCTGTTCTGCCATCTGTTGGCATTATAATTGTTGTTCCTTTGTCCTCGGTAGTTCCAATATCCTGGGGGTTGATTGTTTCTTAGTTGCGGAGGCACATAGTAATTCGTCGGTTGTACCTGTTCTTGGATGACTGCATTGACTGTTGCTGCCCCTTGTATTCTGGCGTTGTAAACACAGTTTCCGGTGGCGTGTCCGACAGAGTTGTAGATAGCGCAAAACGCTTGATTTAGTGCACAATTGGCACTTGTATGCCCTGAATTTTTGCACGTGGTGCAGTATATTTGCGTGGTTATATCTTCAGTCATATTTTTGTTTGTCCTTAACCATTCCAAGTCTTCTGAAAATCCACCAACCTTGGATTCCAGTTGCAAAGCCATGGCGATGACTGCATCCAATGTCATTGCTCCAACACATCTGATAATCATGATCTGCTTCAATTGTGGGTTTAAGCCATTGATAAACCACTGAGTGATGACGTCATCCGGTAAGTTGGCGCGGGCCTGTGGTATCTGTCGCAAGTGTGTTCTAAAAAGTGTAGCATATTCTTGGACAGTCTGATTAGCCTTCTGTCGGTTGTTCTGTAAATACTCAAAGATTTCGGCGGGATTCTTCTTTAGCCTAAATCGTTGCAAAAAAGCATCTCGTACTGCATCATAGGTACCGAAATGATTAATATCGTATTCTGTAAGCCATCTAGCCGCTTCATTGACCAGAGTAGATTGAAAAACAATGGCTTTGTATGCCTGGTCCGGTGGATGGTTGAGGACTGCATAACTGATCTCGAAAGTGCATACGTGAGCATCTGGGTCATCTCCTGGGAATCCACCAAATTTTGTGTATGTTACTCCTGTTGGAGGCGGCCTTGGTTGGCCTAACTGTTGTTGCTGTTGTTGTCCGTTCATCGTGAGTGTATCCGGTCCTTCTTCTGTATCTTGAGGTTGATTAGTTGAACTATCAGAATCTGGATCGTCGGATGGCGTGCCTTCCGGTGTGCTGTTTTTGCGTAAAAGTGTCTCTCACAAGCTTAAGTTAATTCCTCATTGTTTTTGAGTTATAGGGCTTTAAAAAGTGCCGTTTTTTCCAACACTTAAAAAAAAAAGAGGGCTTATCTAATTCTATTCGAATCTATGATTCGGATGCTCACGTGTCACCATGTCTAATTATGGATGTTTTCGCATATGTCTTCTTGGTGTTTTTTTGCTATTTTTGATAGGTACGCTAAAGAAAGAAAGCACACTACGATGGCATGGGTTTTTGCAAAAGTTTGGAGAAACAGGACTTTTTCTAAATCTGGTGGATCGCACACTTCTTTGGAAAAAGGGAGTGATCAAACTGGGATATAGAGAAACCTGCGCATCAAGGCAAAGGACACACAGAAGTCAGAGAATTACCTTGTGATTGAGAGTGTGATTGAGAGTGAGAGTGAGAGTGAGAGTGTGATTGAGAGTGGGAGTGTGAATGCGATTGTGATAGCTCCGGGGTGGTCGGGAGGTAGAGGCTTCGCCAAGAAGCTATTGTCCAAAGCTATTGTAACCATTGATTCGCATCTATAATATCAGAATTCTTCCTTCTCTGCGTCATATTTGTTTTTACTCTTCCGCATCAGATTTTGTTTTACGAAATGCAATCTCTGCGTTCTTCTCTTCACTGTTATTTTTGAGTGATCGAAAGATTGTGATTGGGGATAGATTGTGACTGAGGAAACGCTACACTGCTCACTGGTCCTCATGAGAGGCATATTGCTGATTTTAAGGCTCATTTGCATGCCTCATTTGAGATGTTTGATTTGGGGCATTTGCATCACTATTTGGGCATTCATTGTATGCAAGTTGATGATGGAACGGCTTTGTGTCAAACAAAATATATTCACACATTATTGGATTGAGGTGCATTATCACTATGTCATGGAGAGGTTTTGTACTGGGGAGATCAGCTTGGCATATGTGCCCATGTAGGAGAACATTGTAGACCTTTTCACGATGGCTCTAGCTACGGAGAAGTTTGAAGCTTTTCGCGAAGCTTTGAGCTTACTTCCTTTTGTGGAGTGATTTCGACATAGCTTGGCACTTCCTTATACATGAGTGCCAACTCCTTGTTCACCACATCACTCCCAGGGAAGTTTCTCGATATATTTAGGTAGTGATGTGTGTGAATACACTAGGACCGCCGGGCCACTTTTTTCGTTCTTTAGGAAGTTTTTTTCCCCTTGGCTTGTATATACACCTATTGCCCTAATGGGCTACTTATATTTGTACATTATCTAGTAATACATTCAGTATTGTGTGTTGTGCTCCAAGCTTCTTCTCCTTCCTTGTCCTGTTCGCGTGCTTTGGTAGGCATCTATC
>CM035420.1:47543592-47553592 GCA_020310875.1 Ceratopteris richardii | reverse complement strand
TTCCAACTTAAAGATTAAGTGCTTGCTTGCACAAAACTTTAAACTATGGAGTGAGCACTGACCAAAAGATTAACCACGAATTTTGCGCCTGTTTCAGAGAACTGTAGACATTCAACACATATGAATGTTCCTACTCACAATTCTCCTAGCCTGTTTACAATTGGACTCTGAAATTCAGGTCACAGGCTCATTAACTAACAACTTAGATATCCTCAAAAGGATTTAGCTAATGATCAAACACAGAAGGAGCAGACACGAAAAGATCGGGCGCAATATTTCTTCATTAACTCAGAGAATTACAACTGAGTGATGAGAGCAAACATACATTCACTTTCCACTAACTCATAGCTTCTATCTCCCTAATTCTTGACTTGTAACTAATGTCACATATGCTCACATGTGCTCTCTCCTATGCCCCGACTTTTCTCAAGGTATTTATAGATAATTTGTACATAATTCTTACTGAACAAAAGATCTAAGTCATCTATGACTATGCTAATGTACATATGTGTACAAGACAACATTCTGACTTCTTCTTCATTTTGCAAATGTCTTCCTTTGCTTCATTCTGACCATAAGCATTCTCCAAGATCTGTATAATCACCAATTTGTGATTGGTTTGCTCCAACAGCTCCCCCTCAATCACTAATTGTGATTATTCCATTCTTCTTCACTCCTGCCATCTCCTTGAATCTCTGTAGCTTAGGTCCATCCAAGCTTTTTGTCATCATATCTGCCACTTGTTCTTTTGTTGGAGTGTACATCACTTCAATCTCTTTATCAAGTACCTTTTCCCTCAAGAAATGATACTGTATCTCTATATGCTTAGTCCTGGCATGAAAAAAAGGGTTAGCTGCCAAATACAAAGAACTCATATTTTCTCCAAAAATTATTGGAGTACTATGATCAATCTCAAAACTTTTCATCAAGATCTTCAACCATATGACTTCTTTTGCAGCTTCAACCATTCCCTTATACTCAGCCTCTGTGGATGATAAAGCAACTGTATGTTGCTTCTTTGAACACCAAGACACTAACTTGTCTCCAACATAACATAGATATCCATGAGTAGACCTTCTATCATCTGAGTCACCTGCCCAATCTGCATCACTAAACACTTTGATTCTTGTGTCAGAAGTGAAACCATAGTACAAACCTTCACTTAGGGTTCCTTTGATATATCTGAGTACCCTTTGGGCTGCAATCCAATGAGTCTTCTTTGGACAATGCATAAATTGTGACAACACACCTACTGCATATGATAGGTCTGGCCTTGTCAAGGTAGCATAGATTAGACTACCTACCAAACTCTGATATTTCTTCATGTCATTGAACTCTTCACCTCCATACCTGCTTAATTTATGATTTACCTCCAATGGAGTGGTTGAGATCTTGCAATCTTCCATGTTAAACTTGATCAAAAGATTCTTCAAGTATCTCTCTTGTGAAACATATACTCCATGTTGAGTATACACAATCTGCATTCCTAGAAAATAAGATAAGTTTCCCAAGTCACTTATCTTAAACTCCTTCTCTATTTGCTTCTTGAGTTCATTGATTCCTTGAGCATCTGTACCTGTAACAATAATATCATCAACATAAATGCACATATAAATGTATCCATTTTCACTTGCCTTCACTAGCAAACTACTATCTGCCTTTGATGCTTGAAAACCACATTCATTCAAGAACTTGACCAATCTGTAATTCCAAGCTCTTGGGGCTTGCTTCAACCCATATAAAGCTCTCTTGAGCTTACACACATAATCTGATCCAATTGATTCCATGAAGCCTTCTGGTTGCTCCATATATACTTCATCTGCAATGTAACCATTAAGAAATGCATTCTTCACATCCAATTGTGATAATTTCCATCCTTTGCAAGCAGCAATAGCAATCAATGTCCTAATTGTAGACATCTTAGCAACAGGACTAAAAGTTTCATCATAATCTACCCCATAAGTTTGGGCATACCCTTTGACCACAAGTCTAGCCTTATATCTAGACACCTTACCATCTGCAAACCTCTTTGTTTTGTATACCCACTTGCATCCAATGACCTTCTGATTCTTTGGTCTTGGTACTAACTCCCAAGTTTCATTTTCAAGTAGAGCATCATACTCTTCTTGCATTGCCTTCACCCAATTCTGTTTACCTTTGGCTTCTTCATAAGTGGTTGGATCTTCTTCTGTTTTCACAATGTAAGCATAATCTCTTGTTGTTAGGAAAGATGTATCATAGCTATACCTTATAGGCTCTTTCCTTTCCCTTGTAGATCTTCTGATTTCTGCACTTCTTGATGTTTCAGCCTCATTTGATTCTGGATCAAATCTTGGCCCTTCTTCTACATGATCCTGCACTCTACATCTAGAGTCAACTTCATCCACAATTTCTTCACAAACTTTTACCTTTGCCTTTCCTTTCCTTTGAACTTCTTCAACACCTGTATACTCATTTGGTGATCCTGTATACCATGTGTTTTGCTCATCAAATGTCACATCTTTAGTAACAAGGAATTGCTTTGTGGATGGACTCCACAACCTGTAACCCATTTGTCTATCATCATATCCAATAAACACATACTTCTCTGCTTTTGGTTCTAGCTTATGTCTTAATTGTGAAGGAACATAAGCATATGCAATACATCCAAATACTTTACAATGATCAAGACTAGGCTTCTTACCCCACCATGCTTCATAAGGGGTTCCTCCATCCAAAGCTTTGCAAGGCAACCTATTCACAAGGTATGTTGCAGTGTTAATGGCCTCTGCCCATAAGTAATTTGGACAATTCTTTTCCTTCATCATGGCTCTTGCAAACTCTACAAGAGTCCTATTCCTCCTTTCTGCTACTCCATTTTGTTGAGGGGAGTACCTGCAAGTCACTTCTCTTTTGATACCTGCATTCCACAAATAATCATCAAACTCTTTTGAGAAATACTCTCCCCCTCCATCTGATCTTAACCTCTTTAGCTTTTGTCCTGTGATCCTTTCTGCATAAGCATGGAAATGTTTGAATGTCTTGAAGACTTCTGATTTGTCCTTGATTACATACAAAGTAATCCACCTGGTTGCATCATCAACAAACAACACATAATATCTGGATCCATTTATACTATAGTCCCTTGAGGGACCCCATACATCTGTATGAACCAATTCAAGCATATTTGAATACTTGTACCCTGATTTGTTATAAGAACCTTTATGTGCTTTACCTAATTGACAAGCTTCACACTTGTACACCATATGTTGCCCTTCAATGTTTGGCAATCCAAGCACCACCTGATTCTTTGACATCTCCTTTATAGCTCTCTCATTGAAATGACCTAGCCTCTTATGCCATAGGTCCAATTCAGATACCTTTTGACCTCCATAGGTAAACAATGCATGTCCTACATTACCTTGGACTTTGAGAGTGAACAATCTTCCCTCCTTTTTACCTGCAATTATGGTTCTATATCCCTGATTTGGATCTTGTACATAGACACCATCATTTGTGAATCTTACTTCATAACCTTTCTCCACAATTTGCCCTACACTTATCAAATTTTTAGGAATAGTAGGGACATAAAGTACCTTACTCAGAAGTGTACTTCCATTCTTTGTCTTCACTGATCCAATGCTCTCCACTTTATGTTTGGTATTGTCACCTGTTTGAACTGTATGTCCATTCACCCTTGCTTCCATATCAGTCATCAAGGATAGGTTCCCACTCAGATGGTTGCTACATCCTGAGTCAATATAGAACACTCTTTGATCTTCTCCCATTGATTCATGAGTTGCATTTAGGATAAGAGTCATGTCATCCTTCTGATCTGATGCATAATTGTAATAATTATTGTTGTAGGACTGAGATTGGAAGTTTCTTCCACCTCCTCTACCATATGATGTCCTACCACCTCTTCCTCTGAAATTGCCTCTTTGGTTTCTGCCTCCTCTACCTCTTTGACTATAATTCTGATTGTTGTATCCTCCACTTTGATTATTATACCAACAATCATTTGCCAAATGATTTGTTCTGCCACAAATCCAACAAGCTTTAGCATTATCTTTGTTCTTACCTCCTCTTCCTTTACCTCTGAAATTTGTCTTCCCTTTTGTGAAGTTGGCTTGATTTGAGTTCCCTTCATCCTCATTTGATTGCTTTCCCTTGCCATTCTTTTTCTTATCTTTGGAGTACATAGCTTGACTTGTACTTCTATCATTGTCTCCTTTAAGATCCTGCTCAAAGGTTAGCATATGTCCTAGCAATTGATTAAGGTCAGGAGTAAAGTGATCAAGTGACAATTCTATGGACAAGATAAAAGGCTTCCACTTCTCATCACCTCTTAGACCTGTAAGTATTTGTCTTACCAACTTTTCCTCTTCAATATCTTCATCCACTGCTCCCAAGCTATCTGCAATATCTTTCATCCTTGCCACATAATCTGAAATTGATTGTGAGCTCTTCTTCTTGAAAGTTGTGAACTCAGCCCATAGTGAGGACTTCCTTGACTTAGTTGTATTTTGGAAATGCTCTTCCAAGGCATTCCAAACATCTGTAGCACTTTCTAAACCTCTGATGTGAGGTAGAAGATAATCATTTACAGCCATGTAGATGATGCTCCTTGCTTGAGCATCCTTTCTCATCCAAGTCTTCAACATTGCAAGTTCCTCTCTAGTAGGTATACTTGGATCTGCAAATTCTGGTTTTTCTTCATGTCCTGTAATAAATGATATAAGATCTTTGCTCATGAGATGTGCTTCCATCCTCATGGACCATGCTGGATAGTTCTCCCTATCTAGCTTATCAATCTGCAAGCTTTCTCCCATCTTGTATCCACCTGTGTATTGAAATCTTCAACCTTTTCAAACAATGTATGTACCTTTACTTCGAGTTGAACTCCTTTTGCCTTTCTTGATGTCAATTTGTCTTCTCCTTGAGCTTTGACTCCAAGCTTTCACTTCTTGATCCTTCAAATGTTGAACCTCTTGAATCTGCAACAGTTGGAATCCTCCTTTTCTTCAAATTTCTTCAAATTGATGTCTCCTGCTCTGATACCACTGATGGAGAATATTAATCTCCAAAAGAACAACTTATTCTTGTGATTAGAGCACCTCTATACCAAGAATAAGTCAAAATCTTTCACACATTTAGAGGATCAACTTCTAATTATCAAAAGATGAACAAATCTGTGGAGAAGGTGATACACAGAAAAGTCTGCTGCACTATTTCCTTACATTGACTTATCAAATGTGTAAAGTTTTTCATGAAACTTTGTATGAATCATCTCTTAGAGATTGCGCAACTATTCCAAGTTGAATTACTCCAAAAGATTAAGTGTAGCTTGAGAAATCAACTTCTCAAGTTACCTATGTCAGAAACTGAACTTCTGAGAAGTCGATTCAGACACCCCTAACTTCTTAACTTTGATTCTCACAGTATCTAACCTGTTTTGCAAAATGCTTTTAGCCACGAGTAGATCACCTTCCAACTTAAAGATTAAGTGCTTGCTTGCACAAAACTTTAAACTATGGAGTGAGCACTGACCAAAAGATTAACCACGAATTTTGCGCCTGTTTCAGAGAACTGTAGACATTCAACACATATGAATGTTCCTACTCACAATTCTCCTAGCCTGTTTACAATTGGACTCTGAAATTCAGGTCACAGGCTCATTAACTAACAACTTAGATATCCTCAAAAGGATTTAGCTAATGATCAAACACAGAAGGAGCAGACACGAAAAGATCGGGCGCAATATTTCTTCATTAACTCAGAGAATTACAACTGAGTGATGAGAGCAAACATACATTCACTTTCCACTAACTCATAGCTTCTATCTCCCTAATTCTTGACTTGTAACTAATGTCACATATGCTCACATGTGCTCTCTCCTATGCCCCGACTTTTCTCAAGGTATTTATAGATAATTTGTACATAATTCTTACTGAACAAAAGATCTAAGTCATCTATGACTATGCTAATGTACATATGTGTACAAGACAACATTCTGACTTCTTCTTCATTTTGCAAATGTCTTCCTTTGCTTCATTCTGACCATAAGCATTCTCCAAGATCTGTATAATCACCAATTTGTGATTGGTTTGCTCCAACAATCATTTCCTGTAATAATGATGTCATCAACATAGACACACAAGTATATTACCTCTGAATTGTTCTTCTTTATAAACAATGAAGTATCTGCTTTACTCATCACAAATCCTTGATCCAAGAGATAGGTTGTCAATCTATAGTTCCATGCTCTAGGTGCCTGCTTCAATCCATACAAAGCTTTCTTCAATTTGCAAACATGATTTACCTTATTGGGATCCTCATAGCCAGGTGGTTGTGACATGTAGACCTCTTCAGATATCCATCCATTCAAGAATGCATTCTTCACATCCAATTGGTACATGTTCCAATTCTTGGATGCAGCTACACTCACCATAATTCTGATAGTTGGCATCTTGGCCACAGGAGAAAATGTCTCCTCATAATCAATGCCTTGGGTTTGTGCAAAACCCTTGGCTACCAACCTAGCTTTGTACCTGCTTATTGTACCATCTGAGTTCCTTTTGAGTTTGTAGATCCATCTGGATCCTATCACCTTCATGGAGTCCCTCTTGGGTACCAAGTCCCAAGTATCACTCTCCTTGAGAGCCTCCATTTCTTCATCCATTGCTTCCTTCCATTCTGGTTTAGTAATGGCTTCCTCAAATGTACCTGGTTCTTCACTTAAGATATCCTTTGCAAGATATACAGAGTGCTTGGTTACAAGTGAAGTATCATACCCATACCTAATTGGTTTCTTCTTTTCTCTTGAAGATCTCCTCATAGCTTGAGTTGAGGATTCTGGATTGTCTTCAAGTTGCTTCATCTTCATCTTCCCTTTGGATTTCCAAGCTTTGAATTCTTCAATGTTGATGGTGTCTTCATCATCTGAACTTGTGTCCTCATTCTGAGTTGGTTCTTGCCTGACAAGCTTTGGAAAGTCTTCTTCCATATCATAAGGTAGGCTAACTTTCCTGCACTCATTATCATACCATGAATCATTTTCATCAAAGATGACATCTCTGCTTACCTTGAAGCCTTTATTTGAGGGGTTATAGAACCTGTATCCTTTCTGATTCAAATCATAACCAATAAAGATACACTTTTCAGCCTTAGGATCTAGCTTTCCCCTTACCTGTGAGGGAATATGCACATATGCAACACACCCAAAGATCTTGCAATGATCCAGAGATGGTCTCTTACCATGCCAAGCCTCATAGGGTGTCATTCCATCAAGTGTCTTTGATGGCAACCTGTTGATTAAGTATGTGGCAGTAGATACACTCTCTGCCCAAAGATAATTTGGTAATTTTTTCTCATTAAGCATAGACCTAGCTGTCTCCACAATGAGTCTATTCCTCCTTTCAGCTACCCCATTTTGTTCAGGTGAGTACCTTGTGGTAATCTCCCTCTTGATGCCTCTTTCCTGCAAGAACTCTTCAAAGTCATTGGAGAAGTATTCTCCACCACCATCTGACCTTAGCCTCTTCAAATGTCTACCTGTTTGATTCTCAACTAATGCAAGATATCTTTTGAAACAATTAAATACTTCATCTTTATGTTTCATGAAGTACAAGACAGTCCATCTGCTATAATCATCTATAAAAGATACATAGTACCTTGATCCAGATATGGATGGCTCCTTGCTTGGTCCCCAAACATCTGTATGCACCAATTCTAAGTAGTCTTCATGCATGAAACCCTTTTTGGTATATGGCAATCTGTGTGACTTACCAAACTGACAAGCCCCACACTTGTATATCATGTGTTGCTTGGATACATTAGGTATCCCAAGCACACATTGATCCCTACTCATTTGCTTTATGGTCCTCTCTCCAATGTGACCTAATCTCTTGTGCCACATCTCCAATTCTGATAGGGTTTGGTCCTTATAATTGTACAAGGCAATATTCTTAGTATCCTCAAGTTCAAAGGTAAATAGTCTACCTGATTTCTCTCCCTTGGCTATCCTTCTGAATCCATGTCTTGGATCCTCCACATATGCACCATGTTGAGTGAACCTGACCTGTAGACCTTTTTCAACAATCTGACCTACACTCATCAGATTCTTGGTGATTGTTGGAACATACAATACTCTGCTTAGCAAATTCTGATTACCATCACTTGTTTTGACATTACCTACTTTAACCACTGAATGTTTAGTGTCATCTCCTGTCTGCACTTGGTGCTTGCCTTTAGGTTCTTCCAAATCAGAGAGTAAGGCAACATTCCCAGCTACATGGTTAGAGCAACCTGAATCAATATAGAACAAATGATCATCATTGATACCTGATTTAGATGTCATGTTCATAATCAATAAGGAATCATCTTGATCCTCTGCATAATTGTTGTAATCCTTTCTGTTCCTGTATCCTCCTTGATGATTGCCATTGTGATTGTAGCTATTGTTGTTGTAATTATTGTTGTAGCTATGGTAGCCTTGAGGTTGATTGAATCTGCCTCTGCCTTGGGAGTATCCTCCTCTTTGATGACCTCTTCCTCTTTGATTCTTGTAGTTCTTGTAGCATTCATCTGTAGTATGGTTAGACAAGCCACAAATATTGCATGGAGATTGATTATAGGGTCTCCCCCTACCTGACTTACCTCCTCTGCCCCTACCTCTAGATGATCTACCTCTCCCTGCATAGTTTACTTGGGAGGTGGATCCTTCTTCATCAACTTTCTTACTTTTACCCTTGTCTTTAGACTTCTTATCTGTATATAGGGCAGAGGGATTGTTACCTTTTGATTGCTCTCCATTCTTTGTGATCTTTGCTTCATGTGTAAAGAGTTGTCCAATCAGAGTTGTTAGATCAGGTGCTTGAATGTCCATGTACAAGTCCATTGCAGTGGTAAAGCTCTCCCACTTGTCATCTGCTTTGAGTCCATTGATCACTTGTCTGACTATTTGCTCTTCTTCAATTTCTTCTCCAACACTTGCAAGTTGATCTGCAATGTCTTTGACTTTGGTGACAAAATCTGAAACACATTGTTTTGATTGCTTCCTGAGAGTTGTAAACTCAATCCATAGCTGATTCTTTCTGGCCCTTGTGCTTGATGAGAAGTATGTTGATAAGGTCTCCCAAGTCTCTTGGGAAGTCTTACAGTTCCTAACATGAGGTAGAAGGAAATCAGAGATAGAGTTTAGAAGATATGACCTTGCCAAAGCATCTTTAGCACACCATTGATTAAGTCTCTCATGCTCATCCTTTGTAGGTAGGCCTCTGGTTTTGAATGAGGGCAACTCCTCATCTCCTGATATGTATCCATACAAGCTTCTCCCTTGTAGATAAGTCTTCATTCTTAATGACCATGCCTGGTAGTTATTCCTATCCAATTTGTCAATGAAGGAAGGGAAACCATCACCCATGATTACCTTATTTGCTCTGATACCACTGTTGGATGTGATGGCTGGGTACAATCAGACGATCAAGCTGGTGCTGCTAGACTTGCTTTACACCTGCCCTCTTTTCTCTTCAGATATGGTTAGGAGACTCCTTGAGCTTCCAAATGACACCAAGAAACTATATATGTGCTTTACAAAATGATTGAGTAATGACCAAATCAAAACAGATGATTTTGAACCTTCACAATTCCAAAAACTTTCTATTCCTGTATTGACACCTGCTCAGTCCTAAGCTCAGTGTGTCCAGCACACTTGCAATTGATTTAATTCCTTCTGGGAGTATTAAATTAACTTAACAAGCTACCATTAGCAAGTTAAATTACTCCAAATAACAAACTATACACTGAGCATGATCTTTAGCAAAATCAGGGACACCCCCGATTTTTTAGGAACAACACAGAAATATACCAGTGATCACTTCGACAGCGATTTCTCCAAATTGGCTGAGTAGAATGACTTGAACTTTTGTAGTGTTGTAGAATGCTTTGAGCTGGTTCCAATGAGCCCTGGATCATCAAGTTTGGTTCAGTAGATCTTGAGATATGTCCTGTTGAAGTTGAC
>CM035420.1:47528592-47541092 GCA_020310875.1 Ceratopteris richardii | reverse complement strand
GAAATCACTTTAGCAAAGTTAGGGACATTCCCGACTTTTTAGGAACTCTGCAAAAAAATACCAGAGAGCAGTTCGATGGCGATTTCTCGAAAATGGCTGAACTAAACTTCTTCAAACTTTGTAGTCTTGTAGAATGCTTTGTGCTGGTTCTACCAAGCTTTGAATCACGTGATTTGGAGCAGTAGGCACTGAGATATGCCTCTTGGAAGTTGACAGACTTGGAGGTAGAATACTCAGAGAACACAGAGTTGATCAATGTAAGTATATATATTGATTAACATTAGTTTACAAACTCATTGGCATGCCAAGCATTGCCTAATGAGGTAGAGATGTGTAGGCTATGGTGTAGCCCTTTTACACACTCAATACTAGCAGAAATGAAGCTCGGATGTACTCCCTGTTCAGCCCGCGAGTTTTCTACATGACTTTTATATGTGATGGAGATGTATTTGAATTTCAAATTCAAACTAAGACTTCCTATAATCACTCCTCTAAAAGTAGGGATATATTCTCTCCAATTACACCATCCATTTTTCCACGAATCTAATCAAGTAGGTGTGATCATTTACATGCAAAGTCATTTAGACTTTTACAAGAGATAAAATGGTAATAAGTCATAAGAATAAGTTCCTATGGTTCTTGCTTCATGTAGAGATATCCTTCAAGGGTTCCAAGCCAAAGGTGAAGGCTTGATTTTCACCAACAGCTCCCCCTCAAGCCAAACACTTTGGCTTAAGTCTTCATCTTCAATCTTCAATCACATCCTGCAATCCAATCATGGATTTAAATCTGCATAACTTGTTTCCATCCAAAGCTTTTGTAAGTAAATCTGCACATTGCATATTAGTGGACACATAAGTCAATTGAATGTCTTTGCTTAGCAACTTTTCTCTCACATAGTGGTAATGAACCTCTATGTGTTTGGTTCTAGCATGATATATTGGATTAGCTGCAAGATGAAGAGAGCTTGTGTTACCTCCAAAGATAATTGGAGGTCTAGTGTATAGACTTAGCTCTGTATATAAAAACTTCAACCAGATAGCTTCTTGAGTGGCATTGGCTAGCCCTCTATACTCTGCTTCAGTAGATGACAAAGCTACTGTAGGTTGTTTCTTGGCTGACCAAGAAATTGGTTTATCACCTGCAAAACATATGTATCCTGATGTGCTTCTCCTATCATCCTTGCATCCTGCCCAATCTGCATCTGAATATACTTTAATGTCAATATCTGATGTATAAGGAAAGTACAAACCATGGTTCTGAGTTCCCTTTAGATACTTCAAGATCTTCTTTGCTGCCTCTAGGTGAGGTACCCTTGGTTTGTGCATGAATTGGCTTAGCACACTAACTCCATATGCTATGTCAATTCTTGTTAAGGTAGCATAATTCAAACTACCTACCATACTTTGATATCCTGTAATGTCTTGGACTTCATCCCCTTCATGAGCACTAAGCTTTAGGTTGACTTCCATTGGAGTACTTGAGACTTTAGCTTCCTGCAAATTAAACTTCTTCACAATGTCCTGTACATACTTCTTTTGAGTGATATATATACCTGAATTAGTGTAGACTAACTCAAGACCTAAGAAGTATTTCAATAATCCAAGATCATTGATCTTGAACTCCTTCATCATCTGTCCTTTGATGTGTCTAATCCCACTGACATCATTACCTGTAATGATGATGTCATCAACATAAACACACAAGTAGATTACCTCTGTACTTCTCCTCTTAAGGAATAGAGAAGTGTCTGCTTTACTCATCACAAATCCTTGGTCTTGGAGATATGTTGTCAACCTGTAATTCCATGCTCTAGGTGCCTGCTTCAATCCATATAGAGCCTTCTTCAATTTACAAACATAATTTACCTTCTTGGGATCTTCATAGCCAGGTGGTTGTGACATGTAGACTTCTTCAGATATCCATCCATTCAAGAAAGCATTCTTGACATCTAATTGGTACATGTTCCAATTCTTGGATGCAGCTACACTCACCAATACTCTGATTGTTGGCATTTTAGCCACATGAGAAAATGTCTCCTCATAATCAATGCCTTGGGTTTGTGCAAAACCCTTGGCTACCAACCTAGCTTTGTACCTGTTGATTGTTCCATCTGAGTTTCTCTTTAGTTTGTAGATCCATCTGGATCCTATCACTTTCATAGAGTCCTTCTTGGGTACCAAGTCCCATGTGTCACTCTCCTTGAGAGCCTCCATTTCTTCATCCATAGCTCCTTTCCATTCTGGTTTGGTGATTGCCTCTTCATATGTACCTGGTTCTTCATTCAACAAATCCTTTGCAAGATATACATAATGCTTAGTTACAAGAGAAGTATCATACCCATATCTGATAGGCTTCTTACTTTCTCTCTGAGATCTCCTCATTGCTTGAGTTGAGGATTCTGGTATATCCTCTAGCTTCTTCATTTTCATCTTCCCTTTGGACTTCCATGCCTTGAATTCCTCAAGGTTAATTGTATCATCATCATCTGAGCTTGATTCTTCTTTCTGGATTGGTTCCTCCTTGGTGAGCTTTGGGAAATCATCTTCCATATCATAGGGTAGACTAACCTTCCTGCATTCATTCTCATACCATGAGTCATTCTCATCAAAGATGACATCTCTGCTTACCTTGAATCCTTTGTTTGTTGGGTTGTAGAATCTGTACCCTTTTTGGTTCAAATCATAACCAATGAAGATACATTTTTCAGCTTTAGGGTCTAGCTTTCCCCTTACCTGTGAGGGAATATGCACATATGCTACACAACCAAAAATTTTGCAATGATCCAATGATGGTCTCTTACCATGCCAAGCTTCATAAGGTGTCATGCCATCAAGAGACTTTGATGGCATCCTGTTGATGAGGTAGGTGGCAGTAGATACACTCTCTGCCCAAAGATAATTTGGTAACTTCTTTTCATTAAGCATAGACCTAGCTGTTTCTACAATGAGTCTATTCCTTCTTTCAGCTACCCCATTTTGTTCAGGTGAGTACCTTGTAGTTATTTCCCTTTTGATGCCTCTTTCTTGCAAGAAATCTTCAAACTCATTGGAGAAGTATTCTCCTCCTCCATCTGACCTTAGCCTCTTCAAGTTTCTTCCTGTTTGGTTTTCAACAAGTGCAAGATATTTCTTGAAACAATTAAACACTTCATCTTTATGCTTCATAAAGTATAACACAGTCCATCTGCTATAATCATCAATGAAGGACACATAGTACCTTGAACCTGAAATGGAGCGATCCTTGCTAGGTCCCCAAACATCTGTGTGTACCAAGTCTAGGTAGTCTTCATGCATGAAACCTTTCCTTGAGTAGGGCAACCTGTGAGACTTACCAAACTGACAAGCACCACACTTGTAAATCATATGTTGCTTGGACACATTAGGTATCCCAAGCACACATTGATCCCTGCACATTTGCTTTAGGGTTCTTTCACCTATGTGACCTAACCTCTTGTGCCATATTTCTAACTCTGAAAGTGTTTGATCCTTGTAATTGTATAAAGCAATGTTTTTAGTGTCTTCTAGCTCAAAACTAAATAATCTACCTGATTTTTCTCCCTTGGCTATCCTTCTGAATCCATGTCTTGGGTCCTCTACATATGCTCCATGTTGAGTGAATCTGACCTGCAAACCTTTCTCCACAATCTGACCAACACTCATTAGGTTCTTGGTAATGGTTGGTACATAAAGTACCCTACTCAATAGATTCTGATTCCCATCACAAGTTTTCACATTTCCAATCTTTACAACAGAATGTTTAGTATCATCACCTGTCTGTACCTAATGTTTGCCCTTGGGTTCTTCCAAATCAGAGAGTAGTGCCACATTACCAGCTACATGGTTAGAACACCCTGAGTCAATATAAAATAAATGATCATCATTTGTACCTACCTTGGAGGTCATATTCATGATCAATAGGGAGTCATCTTTCTCCTCTGTGTAGTTGTTGTAATCCCTTCTATTTTCTGAATCCACCTTGGTAGTTACCATTGTGGTTGTGGTTGTAATTGTTGTTGTACTGATTGTTGTATCCATTGTAGCCTTGGTGTTGGTTGAATCTACCTCTACCTTGAGAGTATCCACCCCTTTGATAGCCTCTTCCTCTCTGATTCTTATAATTTCTGTAGCACTCATCTGTGGTATGGTTAGACAATCCACAAATGTTGCATGGTGATGAGTTGTAGGGTCTCCCCCTACCTTGCTTACCTCCTGTGCCCCTGCCTCTTGAAGATCTACCTCTCCCTGCATAATTAGCTTGGGAGGTAGAGCCTTCTTCTTCATGCTTCTTCCCTTTACCTTTATCCTTAACCTTTTTATCAGTATATAGAGCAGAGGGGTTCTTACCTTTTGATTGATCTCCAGCCTTTGTAAACTTTGCTTCATGTGTGAATAGTTGGCCCATGAGAGTTGTGAGATCTGGGGTATGCATGTCCATGTAGAGATCCATTGCAGTGGTGAAGCTCTCCCACTTATCATCTGCCTTTAGTCCATTGGTTACTTGCATTACTATTTGTTCCTCTTCAATCTCCTCTCCAATGCTTGCTAATTGGTCTGCCACATCCTTGTTCTTGGTCACAAATTCTGAGACTGATTGCTTTGGTTGCTTTCTAAGGGTTGTGAATTCAATCCACAATTGATTCTTTCTGGCTCTTGTGTTAGAAGAAAAGTATGATGACAAGGTTTCCCAAGTCTCTTGGGAAGTCTTGCAATTCCTTATGTGAGGTAAAAGGAAATCAGATATAGAGTTAAGAAGATAAGACCTTGCCAAAGCATCTTTTGCACACCATGTGTTGAGCCTCTCTTGTTCATCCTTGGTAGGTAGTCCTCTAGCTTTGAATGAGGGCAATTCCTCATCTCCTGAGATGAATCCAACTAAGCTTCTTCCTTGTAGATAGGTCTTCATTCTCAGTGACCAAGCTTGGTAATTGTTCCTGTCCAATTTTTCAATGAATGAAGGAAAACCATCTCCCATGTTTACCTTATTTGCTCTGATACCACTGTTGAGAGAAATGGTTGGATGCACTCAGAAGATTGAGTAGATGCTGCTAATCTTGCTTTGCACCAGCCCTCTTTGACTCCAGATATGCTTAGTAGACTCCTTGAGCTTCCAAATGATACCAAAATATGCTATATGTACTTTGGAAAAGGTTTGAGTAATGACTTGATCAAAACAGATAAGTGTGTAAATCACAAAGCTCAAAAACTTTCTATTTTTGTCTTGATACCTGCTCAGTCTTTCACTCAGTATGACGAGTACAGTTACAATTGGCCAAATTCCTTCTAGAGATATTCTATTAGCTTAGTAAGCTACCATTTGCAAGTTGAATGAGATAAAATGATAGACGATACTCAGAGAAATCACTTTAGCAAAGTTAGGGACATTCCCGACTTTTTAGGAACTCTGCAGAAAAATACCAGAGAGCCGTTCGATGGCGATTTCTCGATAATGGCTGAACCAAACTTCTTCAAACTTTGTAGTCTTGTAGAATACTTTGTGCTGGTTCTACAAAGCTTTGAATCACTTGATTTGGAGCAGTAGGCACTGAGATATGCCTCTTAGAAGTTGACAGACTTGGAGGTAGAATACTCAGAGAACACAGAGTTGATCAATGTAAGTATATATATTGATTAACATTAGTTGACAAACTCATTGGCATGCCAAGCATTGCCTAATGAGGTAGAGATGTGTAGGCTATGGTGTAGCCCTTTTACACACTCAATACTAGCAGAAATGAAGCTCGGATGTACTCCTTGTTCAGCCCGCGAGTTTTCTACATGACTTTTATATGTGATGGAGATGTATTTGAATTTCAAATTCAAACTAAGAATTCCTATAATCACTCCTCTAAAAGTAGAGATATATTCTCTCCAATTACACCATCCATTTTTCCACGAATCTAATCAAGTAGGTGTGATCATTTACATGCCAAGTCATTTAGACTTTTACAAGAGATAAAATGGTAATAAGTCATAAGAATAAGTTCCTATGGTTCTTGCTTCATGTAGAGATATCCTTCAAGGGTTCCAAGCTAAAGGTGAAGGCTTGATTTTCACCAACAGATAGATAGATAGATAGATAGATAGACAGATACATAGATAGATAGATATGTAGATAGATAAATAGATAGATAGATGGATAGATAGATAGATAGATAGATAGATAGATAGATAGATAGATAGATAGATAGATAGATAGATAGATAGATAGATAGATAGATAGATAGATAGATAGATAGATAGATAGACAGATAGATAGATAGGTAGATAGATAGATAGATAGATAGATAGATAGATAGATAGATAGATAGATAGATAGATAGATAGATAGATAGATAGATAGATAGATAGATAGACAGATAGATAGATAGGTAGATAGATAGATAGGTAGATAGATAGATAGATAGATAGATAGTTAGGCAGATAGATGGATAGATAGATAGATAGATAGATAGATAGATAGATAGATAGATAAATAGATAGATAGATAGATAGATAGATAGATAGTGTTGGGAGTGATGGTTGGATGCACTCAGAAGATCAGTTGGTGCTGCAAAACCTGCTTCACACCTGCCCTCTTTTCTCTTCAGATATGCTTAGTAGACTCCTTGAGCTTCCAAATGACACAAAGAAACCATATATGTACTTTGGAAATGGTTTGGGTAATGATCAAACCAAAACAGATAACTTGGTACTTCAAAAATCAAGAAAAACTTTCTATTCCTGTAGTGATACCTGCTCAGACTTTTACTCAGTGTGACCAGCACACTTGAAATTGGAACAATTCCTTTTGGGAGTATTAAAGTACCTTAGTAAGCTACCAATCACAAGTGGAATCACTTCAATTGATAAACTATGCACTGAGAAATAAGTTTAGCAAAATTCTAATTACCCCCGACTTTTTAGGAACTCTGCAGACACAGACCAGTGTGCACTTCGAAGCGGATTTCTCCCAAATGGCTGAATGAAATCCTCTGAGATTTTGTATGCTTGTAGTAGACTTTGCGCTGGTTCCAATGAGCTATAGATCTCTTGATTTGGTTCAGTAGATCTTGAGTTATGCCCTGTTGAAGTTGACAGACTTGAAGAAGATAACACAGAGAACCAGAAATGATAAATGTATGTATATCTATTCATTGATAAGTTTGTACAAGCTCAATAGCATGACAAGCATAGCTAATTGAGGTGTGGTGGTGTAGGCTATGGAGTAGCACTAACACACACTCAGTTACAATGAAGATATGCCTCGGGGAGTGAGCTAGAATGAGTCACTAACCGCGAGTTTTTTCCTCTTCATTTTATATGAATTGAGAGAACATTTGAATTTCAAATTCAAACTAAGGCTCCCTAGAATCTCTCCTCTAAAAGTAGGGAGATATTCTCTCCATTACAACATTCAAATTTCCACGACTAATGAGGTAGGTGAATGACTTCAAGTGATTACAAATAAATGCCAAGTCATATAGACTTTTACAAGGGGTAAAAGATAATAACTCATAAGTATGAGTTCCTATGCCTTATCCTTCATGAAGAGATATCCTTCAAGGGTTCCAAATCCATCTTCAAAGTTCCAATGTTCCAAGCCAATGTGTGAAGGCTTGATATGCACCAACAGCTCCCCCTCAAGCCAAACACTTTGGCTTAAGTCTTCTCTTTCATTCTTCAATCACTTCCTGCAATCCAATCATGGATTTGAATCTGCATAACTTGTTTCCATCCAATGCCTTTGTAAGTAAATCTGCACATTGCATATTAGTAGACACATATGTCAATTGAATCTCTTTGCTAAGTAATTTCTCCCTCACATAGTGGTAATGAACCTCTATGTGTTTGGTTCTGGCATGATAAATTGGATTTGCTGCAAGGTGAAGAGAGCTAGTGTTGTCTCCAAAGATAATAGGTGGTCTTGTGTGTAGACCTAACTCTGTATATAGAAGCTTCAACCAGATAGCTTCTTGAGTGGCATTGGCAAGCCCTCTATACTCTGCTTCAGTGGATGACAATGCCAGTAGGTTGCTTCTTAGCTGACCAAGAGATAGGCTTATCTCCTGCAAAACAAATATATCCTGAGGTGCTTCTCCTATCATCCTTGCATCTTGCCCAATCTGCATCTGAGTAAACTTTTATGTCAATATCTGATGTATAAGGAAAGTACAAACCATGACTTTGTGTTCCCTTCAAATACTTCAAGATCTTCTTGGCTGCCTCTAGGTGAGGTACCCTAGGTTTGTGCATGAATTGACTAAGCACACTTACTCCATATGCTATGTCAATTCTTGTCAAGGTAGCATAGTTCAAACTACCTACCATACTTTGGTATCCTGTAATGTCTTTGATTTCTTCTCCTTCATGAGCACTTAGCTTTTGGTTAACCTCCATTGGAGTAGTAGATACCTTAGCATCCTGCAAACCAAACTTTTTGACCATATCCTGTACATACTTCTTTTGAGTGATGTAGATACCTGAATTTGTGTAGACCAATTCAAGACCTAAGAAATACTTTAATAGTCCAAGATCACTGATCTTGAATTCTTTCATCATCTGTCCTTTGATGTGTCTAATCCCATTGACATCATTGCCTGTAATGATGATGTCATCAACATAAACACATAAGTAGATTACCTCTGTACTACTTCTCTTTATGAATAGGGAAGTGTCTGCTTTGCTCATCACAAATCCTTGGTCTAGGAGGTAGGTGGTCAATCTGTAATTCCATGCTCTAGGTGCCTGCTTCAAACCATACAGAGCCTTCTTCAATTTACAAAATAATGTACCTTTTTTGGATCTTCATAGCCAGGTGGTTGTGACATGTAGACTTCTTCAGATATCCATCCATTCAAGAATGCATTCTTCACATCCAATTGGTACATGTTCCAATTTTTGGATGCAGCTACATTCACCATAACTCTGATAGTTGGCATCCTTGCCACAGGAGAAAATGTCTCCTCATAATCAATGCCTTGGGTTTGTGCAAAACCCTTGGCTACCAACCTAGCTTTATACCTGTTTATTGTTCCATTTGAATTCTTCTTTAGTTTGTAGATCCATCTGGATCCTATCACCTTCATAGAGTCCTTCTTGGGTACCAAGTCCCAAGTATCACTTTCCTTGAGAGCTTCCATCTCTTCATCCATGGCTTCTCTCCATTCTGTTTTAGTAATTGCTTCTTCATAGGTACCTGGTTCTTCAGTCAACAAGTCTTTTGCAAGATATACAGAATGTTTAGTTACAAGTGATGTGTCATACCCAAATCTGATAGGCTTCTTCTTCTCTCTCTGAGATCTCCTCATTGCTTGAGTTGAAGTTTCTGGTTTATCTTCTAATTGCTTCATCTTCATCTTTCCTTTGGACTTCCAAGCCTTGAACTCTTCAAGGTTTATTGTATCATCATCTGAGCTTGAATCTTCTTGCTGAGTTGGTTCTTCCTTAGTAAGCCTTGGAAAATCTTCTTCCATGTCATAGGGTAGACTCACTTTCCTGCATTCATTCTCATACCAAGAGTCATTCTCATCAAAGATGACATCTCTGCTTACCTTGAACCCTTTGTTTGTAGGGTTGTAGAATCTGTATCCCTTTTGGTTCAAATCATAGCCAATGAAGATACATTTTTCAGCCTTAGGGTCTAGCTTTCCTCTTACCTGTGAGGGAATATGCACATATGCTACACAACCTAAGATTTTGCAATGATCCAGAGAGGGTCTCTTACCATGCCAAGCTTCATATGGTGTCATGCCATCAAGTGATTTGGATGGCAACCTATTGATGAGATAAGTGGCAGTGGATACACTCTCTGCCCATAGGTAATTTGGCAATTTTTTCTCATTAAGCATAGACCTAGCTGTTTCTACTATAAGTCTATTCCTTCTTTCTGCTACCCCATTTTGTTCAGGTGAATACCTTGTAGTGATCTCCCTTTTGATGCCTCTTTCCTGCAAAAAATCTTCAAACTCATTGGAGAAGTACTCTCCTCCACCATCTGACCTTAGCCTCTTCAAGCTTCTACCTGTTTGATTTTCAACAAGTGCAAGATACCTCTTGAAACAATTAAACACTTCATCTTTGTGCTTCATAAAGTATAAAATGGTCCACCTGCTATAGTCATCAATAAAGGACACATAATACCTTGAACCAGAAATGGAAGGGTCCTTGCTAGGTCCCCAAACATCTGTGTGTACCAAGTCTAGGTAGTCTTCATGCATGAAACCTTTCCTTGAGTAGGGTAATCTGTGAGACTTACCAAATTGACATGATCCACATTTGTAAATCATGTGTTGCTTGGATACATTAGGTATCCCAAGCACACATTGATCCCTGCACATTTGCTTTAGAGTCCTTTCACCTATGTGCCCTAATCTCTTATGCCATATCTCTAACTCTGAAAGTGTCTGATCCTTGTAATTATATAAAGCAATGTTTTTTGTATCTTCTAGCTCAAATGTAAATAATCTACCTGATTTCTCCCCTTTGGCTATCCTTCTGAATCCATGTTTTGGGTCCTCCACATATGCTCCATGTTGTGTGAATCTGACCTGCAAACCTTTCTCCACAATCTGACCAACACTCATTAAATTCTTAGTTATTGTTGGTACATAGAGTACCCTGCTTAATAGGTTCTGATTACCATCACATGTCTTCACATTTCCAATTTTGACAACAGAGTGTTTAGTGTCATCACCTGTTTGTACCTGATGTTTGCCCTTGGGCTCTTCCAAATCAGAAAGTAGTGCCACATTGCCAGCTACATGGTTAGAACATCCTGAGTCAATGTAGAATAAATGATCATCATTTGTACCTATCTTGGAGGTCATGTTCATGATCAATAGGGAGTCATCTTGCTCCTCTGTGTAGTTGTTGTAGTCTCTTCTGTTTCTGAATCCACCTTGGTAGTTACCATTGTGATTGTTGTTGTAGTTGTTGTTGTATGAATTATTGTATCCATTGTAGCTTTGGTGTTGATTGAATCTGCCTCTCCCTTGAGAGTATCCACCTCTTGAGTAGCCTCTTCCTCTCTGATTCTTGTAGTTCTTGTAGCATTCATCTGTGGTATGATTGGACAATCCACAAATGTTGCATGGTGATGAGTTGTAGGGTCTCCCCCTACCTGACTTACCTCCTCTGCCTCTTCCTCTAGATGACCTACCTCTCCCTGCATAATTAGCTTGAGAGGTAGAGCCTTCTTCATCCTGTTTCTTCTTGCCTTTATCTTTAACTTTCTTATCAGTATAGAGAGCAGAGGGGTTATTACCTTTTGATTGATCTCCAGCCTTGGTGAACTTTGCTTCATGTGTAAATAGTTGGCCCATGAGTGTTGTGAGATCAGGAGTATGCATGTCCATATAGAGGTCCATTGCAGTGGTGAAACTTTCCCACTTATCATCTGCCTTGAGTCCATTTGTCACTTGCCTGACTATTTGTTCCTCTTCAATCTCCTCTCCAATGCTTGCTAGTTGGTCTGCCACATCTTTGATCTTTGTCACATACTCTGAAACTGATTGCTTGGGCTGCTTCCTAAGGGTTGTGAACTCAATCCATAATTGATTCTTCCTAGCCCTTGTGTTGGAAGAAAAATAATTTGACAAGGTTTCCCAAGTCTCTTGGGAAGTCTTACAATTCCTTACATGAGGTAAAAGAAAGTCAGATATAGAGTTTAAGAGATAAGACCTTGCCAAAGCATCCTTTGCACACCATTGGTTGAGCCTTTCATGTTCATCCTTTGTAGGTAATCCTCTAGTCTTGAATGAGGGCAACTCCTCATCTCCTGATATGTATCCAAATAGACTTCTCCCTTGTAGATAGGTCTTCATTCTCAATGACCAAGCCTGATAATTGTTTCTATCCAATTTGTCAATGAAGGAAGGGAAACCATCACCCATGTTTACCTTCTATGCTCTGATACCACTGTTGGGAGTGATGGTTGGATGCCCTCAAAAGATCAGTTGGTGCTGCAAAACCTGCTTCACACCTGCCCTCTTTTCTCTTCAGATATGCTTAGTAGACTCCTTGAGCTTCCAAATGACACAAAGAAACCATATATGTACTTTGGAAATGGTTTGGGTAATGATCAAACCAAAACAGATAACTTGGTACTTCAAAAATCAAGAAAAACTTTCTATTCCTGTAGTGATACCTGCTCAGACTTTTACTCAGTGTGACCAGCACACTTGAAATTGGAACAATTCCTTTTGGGAGTATTAAAGTACCTTAGTAAGCTACCAATCACAAGTGGAATCACTTCAATTGATAAACTATGCACTGAGAAATAAGTTTAGCAAAATTCTAATTACCCCCGACTTTTTAGGAACTCTGCAGACACAGACCAGTGTGCACTTCGAAGCAGATTTCTCCCACACGGCTGAATGAAATCCTCTGAGATTTTGTATGCTTGTAGTAGACTTTGCGCTGGTTCCAATGAGCTATAGATCTCTTGATTTGGTTCAGTAGATCTTGAGTTATGCCCTGTTGACGTTGACAGACTTGAAGAAGATAACACAGAGAACCAGA
>CM035420.1:47511092-47513592 GCA_020310875.1 Ceratopteris richardii | reverse complement strand
GCTGAGCGACACAATCGCCTTGGGGGGCAGTCAGCCCAGCATGTATCCAAATTTTTAAGTCTTCAAGTCTTTCAGGCCTGCAATGCTGAGCGACACAATCCCCTTGGGGGGCAGTCAGCCCAGCCTCCTTCCCATGTGCCTTCACTCAAAAGCTCCAATACCTGAAAATTAAAACATACACAACAAGTAGACTGATTTTTGAAAAGAAGCAGCCAAAAAAATGTTAATTCCATTTTTAGTTTCCACTTCAGGGAGCATCTTTCACATAGGACTTTCTCTTCTAATGAGAAGAGCTCCTGAAAATCTTCTTATCTCTATAGTCCAAAGATGATGCCAAAATCTATAATCTCCAAGTGAGTGTGACATATTGCATTGCATAGCATGAGATGAATATGTAGTAGCATGCTTAAGTTATGTTCCTTCCATCATTCATACTAAGCTCCTAGTCAATCAAGTTTGAAATTTAACATGAGTGTTCTGTGCTCATAAAATGAATAAACAATAGTGCAACATTATGAGTCCTGTCATTTTACAAGCTTTCCTGAGATTCAAACAAATTATCCAACACTATTCCTGCAAATCATCAAATCATCCATAGGAGATAAGAAGGATCAATGCTGAAGTTCTAAGTGTGTTGGCCTATAATGAACTATGAAAAATTAAGCCTTAAATGAGGAATGTGGAACTAGAGAGTTACTTCCCTAGCAAAAAACAATCGCTCATACAGTGACTTCTCACGTAATTTAAATCCAGGTTTGAAAACTGTCAACCCCCTATGTGCATGTTCACCTGCAAGTATCCTTAAAACAATACATGCTCACATCATGATAACATTTTGCAGTACAAGCATTATGCACCCAACCTAGGAATTTTACTAGAAGCAGCCAATTGCTCTAATAAACAGTAGAATCAA
Source organism: Ceratopteris richardii (assembly GCA_020310875.1). Classification (NCBI taxonomy): domain Eukaryota; kingdom Viridiplantae; phylum Streptophyta; class Polypodiopsida; order Polypodiales; family Pteridaceae; genus Ceratopteris; species Ceratopteris richardii. The sequence goes on along the minus strand of CM035420.1, from coordinate 47,512,679 downwards.
GAGAGATGCATCTTCATGTAGCAAGAGCTGTGCAATCTTGGATCCGATTTTCTACAAGTGGGTCAATGGATACAAAACATCAAGCAATATTCATACCATCGTGACCTTTGTACTATACAAACATATAAGCAATTTAATCATGTCCAAAGAGTATGATAAAAGTATGCAGTAGAAACTCCACAAGACCAGGAAGCACCAACCTCAGTCTTTCAAACCTGCAATACTAAGAGTCAAAGGATATTGAGTTCATATTTAGCAATTGAAGATAAAATTCACTTCGAAAGATTAGACAAGGACTTAGCAACCCCAAAAAGTTTCTTTAAGACATTTTGGTTACCATAATGGACAGCTTCCCCAAGGAGAAGAGTTACCAACACTCCAGTCACCTACATTCTTGCAACCTTCCCATTAAGCAAGAAGATCATATATATGATAATTGCATAGATAAGAGGTGCCTAAATAAGTCAACAATCCAACATGTGCATTACTCCTTAGTGGGGCACCAACACAAGAATTAACAGAGAAAGCAGATATCTCTTGAAGCCAAATAACAAAATGTAGCCGCATGAACCTTAGGCCAACTCTCAAACCAAAATTTGGACAACCTTTAGTGTTCATGAAAGAATGTGGTGCATGCCCCCTTAAAGGCTTTCACTTAGATTTGAACAAACATAATATCATTCAAGAGGAATGTGGATCTCTAAGAGGGTAGAGACTTGAACCTCCTATGTGTAAGAAGTGCATCATCCATAAAAGTAAAAGCTTATTAGATGCCAACCCCAACATATAAGAGACCACAAATTAAGTTGTCCTTGAGGAAGAAGCTCCAAAAGAAAACAAGTCTCTCAGTCATGGCCAAGAATTACTCCTCGTTTGCATAGAAAGTGAACATGCAGTAGAGTCCACCTTTGGTGGTCTAAATCATAAGGCTGGAAACACAATCTTGATGTTGATCTTTCAAATCTGTTAACAATGAACTCGAACACTTTTGCATTTTTGGCTTCTTATCTTCAATAAAGCATTCATACATGAATAGAGAAATTGAGCACAAGCATCAAGTTGCCACAACGACATAACATCTTTGAAATAGAACACTCTGTATGTAAACATTTTTTGAAGAGCACAAGAGGCTACCCATGTGAACCTTCATACCTGCAAACAGCCACAAACCAACAGGCAAAAACTTTTTGCACAAGTAACCCTATGAGAGAATAACCATAATCTGATTATGTGAATGATGGCCTGATTCAACAACACAAGGGTTCAAAAATAGAAATGCTCAGGTTGGACCAAAGAGAATCCATTCTGTCTCGATTGCACATATCTTACTACGTGGCCACTCATTCACAAGTACGAAAAACTCACAGAATACCGCTCAAAGACCTATGTCACCATGCATTAGATTGGCATGCAAGTTCATTAGCAACATGTTACAATACCCCAGTGAGCATCGAAGAGGTGAAAAGCTTCAATGTGACACCCCTATCTACATGAAAGACATAGGAACCCCAAACCCTAAGAAAACAAGCCTCAATTTATTTCCCACTAGCAGAAAACATTCAAAGCTTAAGATACTGTATTCTGAAA
>CM035420.1:47482950-47486092 GCA_020310875.1 Ceratopteris richardii | reverse complement strand
TGCATTTTACTGCTTACTGGTCTATCTCTGCAGAGCCCCGAGAATTGTGGGAATGTTCCAGAACTTGATGAAACTTGTTCTCAGTGCTCAGTCCATCATTTCAAGTGTTTTAACTTGGAATAGGAAGCTTGCTAAGTCTATTTGCTATGCCCAAAAGGAATTTTTCTAATTCCTTCCAGGTTGAGAGCACTGTTCATTTTTTCCAGCAGGTGTATGTCCAAAAATAGCAAGTTTTGGGAGCTAGTCATTTCGCAACTAGCCTGTCTTGACTTAAACTTTTGGGATACATGTTCCAAAGTACTTGGCTGATATTTTGGTGGATTTAGGAAGCTCAAAGGGTCTACTAATCAACTCTGAAGTCTCAGTTGGCTGGTGTGAAGCTGGTTGTAGCGGCACCTACTCATCTTTGGATTGCATCCACCATCTCTCTTCACAGTGGTATCAGAGCATAGTCAAGCAACATGGGAGATGGATTTCCATCAACAATTGACAAATTGGATCGAAACAACTACCCGGCATGGTCTCTAAGGATGGAGGCTTACCTTCAAGGAAGGAATCTATATGGATTCATATCCGGAGATGAAGCAATGCCAACCATGAGGAACAAAGGGCAACCATCACATGAAGAAGTGGAAGGACTTTCGAATTGGTGTTCGAAGGATGCACTTGCAAGGTCCTATATTCTAAACTCAATCTCTGATTTTCTTTTACCTCATGTCAAGGGATGCAAGACATCAAGAGAAACCTGGAATGCACTTGCTTCTTTCTTCTCTTCCAACACTCGAGCAAGGAAGAACCAATTGTGGATGGAGTTCACAACAATGAAGAAAAGCCCGAAGCAAAATGTGACTGATTATGTCACAAAGATGAAGGAGATTTCCGACCAACTTGGAAGCATTGGAGAGGTAATTGAAGAGGAGCAAATCATAAGACAAATCATGAATGGAATCAAAGCAGACGACAAGTGGGAGTCATTCACAACAGCCATGGATTTATACATGGATATGCATGTACCCGACCTCAACACACTCATGGGCCAACTCTTCACTCATGAAGCAAAGATTAGCAAAGGTGGTGAGTCCTCAAGAGGTAATCAAACTTCTTCCTTATATTCTGATAAAGCTAAGGTCAAGGACAAGTCAAAGAATAGGAAGAATGAAGATGAAGGAAGCTCTTTCCAAGCAAACTTTGCAGGTAGAGGAAGAGCTAGAGGAAGAGGCAGAGGTGGAAAGCAAGGCAGGGGGAGATTCCAATCATCTCAACCTTGCAACATATGTGGCTTATCTAACCATACTACTGAAGAATGTTTCAGGAACCCGAGGAACTCAAGAGGAAGAGGATTCAATAGAGGTGGCTATGGATCAAATAGAGGCAGGTACAATGGAGGCTACAACAACAACTACTACAACAACAATTACAACAACAACAACAACTATCAAAGTGGCCATAGAGGAAGAAGAGATTACAATAACTATGCAGAGGACCAAAGTCAAGAAGATTCATTATTGATTATGAATCTATCAACGAAGAAGGGTAAGGATGATGATCACATATTTTACATTGATTCGGGATGCTCGAACCATGTAGCAGGAAATGTGGCTTTACTTTCTGATTTGGAAGATCCTCATAACAAGCATGAAGTGCAGACAGGAGATGACACAAAGCACTCAGTGGAGAAGATAGGTAATGTGAAGACATCAGATGGGAATATGAACCTCTTAAGCAAAGTCTTGTATGTCCCTACAATTACCAAAAATTTAATAAGTGTTGGACAGATTGTTGAAAAAGGATTGCAGGTTAGATTCAATCGATTTGGAGCATATGTTGAAGACCCAAGGCAAGGCTTTCGAAGGATTGCCAAAGGAGAAAAGACAGGAAGGCTTTTCACTTTTGAAGTGGAAGATACAAAGAACATAGCTTTGTTTAGCTATGGATCTCAAACTCTAACAGAGTTGGAGATATGGCACAAAAGGCTTGCTCACATTGGTGAGAGGACACTCAAACAGATTTGCAGGGACCAAAGTGTAATTGGTTTGCCTAATATCACAAGGCAACACATGATTTATAAGTGTGAAGCTTGTCAACTCGGCAAGGCTCATAGACAACCTTTCAATAAGAAAGGATATATGTATCAAAATCCTTTGGATCTAGTGCACACGGATGTGTGGGGTCCAAGTAAGGAGCCATCTATATCAGGCTCAAGATATTATGTGTCTTTCATAGATGATTGTAGCAGGTGGACCATTCTATTTTTCATGAAGCACAAGGATGAAGTGTTTAATTGCTTTAAGAAGTATATTGCTCTTGTTGAAAATCAAACAGGTAGGACTTTGAAAAGACTCAGATCAGATGGTGGAGGAGAATACTTCTCTTCTGAATTTGATGCCTTCTTGCATGAAAGAGGCATTAAAAGGGAAGTCACTACAAGGTATACACCTGAACTCAATGGTGTAGCAGAGAGGAGGAATAGAGCTATCGTCGAAGCTGCAAGGTCCATGCTCAACGAAAAGGGATTGCCGAACTACCTATGGGCAGAGGCTGTGTCGACAGCCACATATCTCATAAATAGACTTCCATCTAAGTCACTAGATGGAACCACTCCATATGAAGTGTGGAATGGAAGAAGACCTAGTCTAGAGCATTGTAAAATCTTTGGATGCTTAGCCTATGCTCACATTCCTTCTCAAGTAAGAGGGAAATTGGATCCCAAGGCAGAGAAGTGTGTATTCATTGGTTATGATCAAAACCAGAAAGGATATAGATTGTACAATCCAACCAATAAAGGATTTTCTGTGAGTAGAGATGTAATTTTTGATGAAAACAAATCATGGTTTGATGATGACAGGAAAGTGAAGCTGCCATATGACTTGGATGAAGATTTTCCATCACTTCAACCAAAGGAGCCAAAGCAGATTGAAGAAAGTGATTCGGAGATTGACCTAGAAGACTTGGAAAGACTAAAGCTATGGAAGAACAAAGGTAAAGCAAAGATGCAGGATGCTACATATGGACCAGAGAGCTCACATCAACCACTTAGAAGGTCTTCGAGGGAGAAGAAGAAACCAGAGAGGTTTGGTTATGATACTTCTTTGGTCACCAAGCACTCAATCTACATTGCAAAGGATTCAACCAATGAAGAACC
>CM035420.1:47460450-47475450 GCA_020310875.1 Ceratopteris richardii | reverse complement strand
CTTGGGTGCCCTGGCTTCCTTGTCTAGTCAGTCCTTGGGTGCCCATACTGCTCTCAACACCCCCCCTCTCTCGCGTCTGTCGTCCCTGACAGACCCTTGTTGCTGGGAGTGTTGGATGTAATATTCCACAACCTGAGTGGCAAGTTGATGTTCTTGTAAGCGTAGTCCTCTGGCCAAATCTGTCATCATACGATCCCAATCGATTGGTCCTGGAACGTCCGGATGTGGCAGACGTAACTGATCTGCATGGATCGCTTGTTCTACTGCGAATAGATGTAGCAAATGTGTGGGTCTGGGAATGAAAATTTTGGAATTGTATTCCCAGAAGCCCGTAGAGAACATTTCCTCAAATGTTTGCTTGAAGCATGCGGGCAAGTACTTGATTCGTGCATGCCAAGCAAAGATGACAGTGACCGAGGGGGTTTGGCTCATGTCGTAGACTAAATCCTTGTTGCCTTGAGCGAATCCAGGGGCGGAGATGTATGGAGCTTGGACATTCCGAAAGGTTTTGAAGACAATGGTCATGAGCTCAAAGATCTTCATACACATTTTTGCCGCGATGTCGGGTACATTATTGAGACGTGTAGACCAGTGTCGAATTGTTGATATCATGTAGGCTACGGTTGGAGGTCCTCGAGGTGGAGCAAAATACGGATAGTTAACCCAAGCCGAGCATTCTTTATTGTTGCGTACCTTGATTGCAAATGCTTGCCAGGATCTGCGACGTACCACTGGACAATAGCATGGATTATATTTGATATAGAGTGGCATGGTAGCCCAGGTACTCATCATCTCTGGGTAATCGGTGAGTAAACGTGCACGCCAATTAGGTTGGAAAATCGAGCCAGCACGTGCATCGGTCGGTAAATCCCCTATCTCAAATTGAGTAGCGAATGTGGGCTCCTTCCCTGTATGTCTTTTGACTTCTGCATTATAATCATGTAGTAAGACAAAATAAGGCATGTATTGCGATTCTGATGTTGTGATTAACCGTTGATGGGATAATTGTTGAAAGTAGGAAGACCGAAGGACCGTTTCTTCCAGATTCGTGAGAGATTGCATTTGCACGGCCACACGATCATCATGTGTCTTACCCACTTTCTCGACCCTTCTGACCCAATCTGGAACTTGAATTTCTAACGTGTCTTGTCCTTCTTCTGTAGTTCGACCACCAGGCGTCGGCATAGGCTCGTAGGGCTCTTCGTAGCTGTCCTCGACGGGGATTTCCACTACTGTTTCAGGTTCTGGTTCTTCAATGGGCGAGGGTGGTCGTTCATATGGTAGGAGGCGTGCTTGGAGTTCTGCCACCTGTTTCCGAAGGGTCTCCATTTCTTCTGTAGATTGTTGCAAGATTACCGGCTCCTGTTGAGCAGTGGGTACACTGGCTAACTGTTTCTTTAGATCGGCACATTCAGTCTCTAGTTTTTCATATGACTCCAGGAAATTTGCATGCTCCTCAAGTAGGATGCGGATGTCTTCTGATGGAACTGCTCTATATCTGGTAGGGCTAATGGTTGCTCCTACGGTTCCTTCCATAGCCGCTTCAAAGTTGTCTTGATTTTGTTGTTGAAGTCGTTTGTTCTCTTCTAGTGCTGCAGCCATATGCTTCCTTAATAGCCCAATGTTGCGTCTGAGTGTGGCATTAGATATCATTTGCGCTTGAAGCACTGTTTCTAGTTCCTTGACTGCTTGGTCATCTACAGTTGATGTCTTTGCTTCCAATTCGGAGTGAGCCTGTTGTAGTGTGGTATGCTCGTCTAGGAGCGTCAGGTAGTCAGCTTCAAGAGTGGTGACTCTAGCTTGGAGACGTTGAGATTCTGCCTGGAGGGCAGCATTGCGTTCTTCCAGTTGATGGTAGTCTTGTTGTAGCTGATGTGCACACTGAAGTAATGTGTCGAACGTGCTATTTACATTATGAGATGCAAGGGGAAAAGTTTGAAATGCAGGGGAGGAGGGATTGGGTAGGGGGGTAGTGAATGCTGTGTGTGCCAATGATGTGAGTGGTGAGGTGGGGGGTAGCGGAGGGGGAGAGGGTGGGATTGTGGGGAGAGGTGCTGTGGTGGGTGAAATGTCCATCGGGTCAGACAGAGTGGTGTGTATAGGGGCTACCATGTAGTTGGGTATGGTAGGTGAGGTGAGTGTGGTGTTCGTGTAAATTGATGTCGTTGCGAACAACGGGGAAAGGTGCCTTTGAAACATTGGAGAGCGGAAGAACTGCTCCACAAAGGACGGGTATTGGGGTGGTGAGGTCCGGTTGAAAGAGGTGTAGGGGCCAGCTGGGAAGTGAGGGTCATGGAATGGAGGTACTCGTATTGGGGGATAGGTCGGGAAACACAGGGTGCCTTCTGTGGGTGCTGGGTTTCCAACTACACTTGTAATTATGGGATGGCCAGTCATGGGTTCAGAGGATAGACGGGTCGAAGTGTACAAGGGATTGGTGACGAATGAGAAGAGGGTGTCTTGTGAGGTGGGTTCTCGAAATGAGAATGATGTGAATGAGGATGGATTATAAGTGAAGGTAGAGGTGATGACTGTCGTTTCTTCCAAGGTGGGAGGTGGTGGTGGGGGTGGAGAAGGTGGTGATGAAGGACGCTAGGGTGAGATGGGTGATGTCTGAACGAAGGTTTCAGCGGAGAGGTCAGTGGTGGTTATGGGGGTGGCTGTGGTCTCAATGGGTACTTCTGGTTCTGTGACGGGTATCCTGATAGTCTTACCTGCGCGTGGTAACGTGTCCACTCTGCGTTTGTCATACCTTACAGACTGGCGGACTGCGGTGTGGACAGCCTCTGGAACTCCTAAAGAGTCTGACACTAATTTGAGGGTGTCAATGAAGTGTTGGTCCACCCCTTCATCTGATAGCATTTCTTGCATCAAAGCTTGACCTGATACCAGAGAGAGTTGATGCCTTTCTTGTACTGCTTTGATAGTGTCATATAGCCTTCGTAGTTGAGCTGTATATGCAGGTGCACCTACAAGTTCTGGCACTTCTTGTTGTTCCTCTTGGTGCTCTTGATCATACTCCTCCTCATCATCCTCCTGTTCTTCATCTCCGTCATCTTCTTCCTCCACTTCAACAGGTGTGACAGGTGCTTGGGAGGTTGTGGCCTGCGTTTGTACATTTTCCGCTTGTTGTGCCTCTTCTGCCTCCAGCTCTACATCTTGTAATAGTTGTTCGAAGTCTTCATTAGTGAGTTCTTCCAAAGGTGCACCACTAGGGAATTCGAGATCCGTTGGGATGGGAGGAAATATCAAAGTGGAACCATCGGTGCTGCGTCTTGGAAGTCGGAGTGTGAATGGTCGGACTCTTCGGGGTGGTGGTGTGACGTCTGGTGTTAGGGTGGCTCCACGTGGTTGAGCACATGGGACTTAGACCGTGCCTCTCATCTTCTTAGAAGGGGGTCCCGTGGATGTCCTGCCTCGAAACTGCTCTACCCGATTCCACATCAGGGCTCGTTGGATTGGGATGTCATAAGCCAAACACCTATAGATGATTCTTGTCAGAGCACAGCAACCATATAAAACCTGTTTCCGCGGCCAGCGTTTGTGAGCTAAGTGTATCTGATCGATTATCCAGTGGGGTAGGTTGATGGTGAGGTTCTGCGTCTCTGCCAGATACAGGCTAAACCAAATCTTTTTGTGCGGCATGGTGAATCTATCCTGCGCCGGGAAAGCAAAGTGTTGCATGCACATGCGAAGGTGTATTGCAATATTAGGCGTCATGGATACCATGTCCTTGAGTTTGGTGAGACTTCGATTCTTCATGTAGTCCGGTACTAGGGTTTCCTTCTCCGTAGGAATATGCATGCCGCGCATATCCAGAGCTTCTCTCACCAAATTGTTTGACAGCCTAAACCTCTTGAGCTCATTCCCCTTTGTCAGAGATGGAATCACAAATGAGCTAGCACCTTTTGGGTTCGGATTTGGAGTCAAGGTGTTGATGAGATAGTAGCATCGCATGAAGTCAGGTTTTGGGAGTCGGGCACTGAAATAGGCACTCAATCCGGCTTTTCCCCATATCGGACGTAGACCTTCCGCATTTTGTAACTTCTCAAATTCTCTTGTAAAGAAATGGTATCTGCCTTGCTTTCCATTGTAGTCCAACTCTGATTCCCATAGATACGTTCCTTCCCCCAAGGGTCCTGCTACCTCGGTAAACCAATGTGAAGTCTTTCCCACGGGCATGGTGTGGCCACGCGGAGGGTCCGCAATAGGTATGATTTTGACGGCCTGCAACTCTTCTGGTCTTTCAACTGTCTCAGGCAAAACGGGTAAACTGTCCAAGTCCACCACTTGCGGGTTTGTTTCTGTGTGAGAGCTAGTTCCTGCTGCCTCCGCCATGTTGAAAATGTCGCAGCTGATTCTGTGAGAATATATGAATAAACGTTAACATTGCAATGGACACAACAATGACATGGTGTCCCTTGTTACAATATTAACTTAAAGTTCTGGAGTGGTTAGGAGTTAATAAGTGCTCGGTGCTGGTGTGTGTAGTTAGGAGTTAGGTAGACCTAAGAGCTAAGCGAAATGATGTGAATTAAGAGTGAAGCGGTTAGTAGGTGGTCATGGATTTACAACAGGGTCAGGGGGTTTGTTACAGGTCTTGGGCTGCCAAATGTAGTGGATGGGTTTTACTCGTGGTTCCGTAGAGATTCTCGAGAGCTTTATAGGTGTGTCAGCTTTAACCTGAGGCCTTTTAGGGGCCCATTTACAACTGATTCTGTTCGTGTTCATGTGCCTTGGTGTTGAAAATGAGTGGATGTAGGCTGTGCGAGTGAATGGATCATGCTGTGTAGGGTGTGTTCTTGGTGTAGCTATTTGAGCCTGCAAACAAGCCTTAGGCGCCCAAATTTGTCTTGATTGGGGGCCAGCCTTCATCGACCTTTTGGGCACCCAAATAGATTTCACGTTAGCAGAAGAATTTCCGAAAGACTTCTTATTAGTGACGTGTTGTTGGTTACTAATAAGAGGCTTTGCCCGTGCGGTTGGCGTGGGTGCAACCGGGTGTTCGCCTTTTCGCACCCACACTTGGTTCACTTGTTGAGACATTCTGCTGCGCAGGTACTTTGGATCCCGGACATAGGTAGTACTCTGCTTCTTCTGCTTTTGATCCACCTTTGGTTGTTGCCTCCTTCTGGCCTTTGGAGAAGAAGGGAGTTCCTTTGCATCCCTGACTCCTTTTTTGCGAGTATCATTCCTCTGCAACACATAGTTTTGGACAAGAACAACATGGTCAACTTCATGTGCACCCCTGGAGGGACCAGGAGTCTGTGCCCTTTCTAGTTCCTTGAGTGCTCCATTATCCAACTCTACCGTAATTCGACTATGATTGACCCATACCTGAAGAAGTCCACTTCTTAGGTTTAAGTTGACTGCTTGGTCATAGATCCAGTCTTGACCCAAGACAAGAGGTTCAGTGAGATCATCATCTTGACACACTAGTGCTTTAACTGTCATTGCCTCATCATGAATGTAGAGGGGAAGTTCCACCTCGCCCATGCAAGGGGTTTCCACGCCTCCCAATCCTATGAGATATGCTTCCACAGGATTGACAGTTAACTGTAACTCTTGACAGTAAGACACTCTAACAGCACTAGTGGCTGCACCTGAGTCAATCAAGGCTTTTACAGTCCTTGCACTCTTTTCTTGTCCTATATCTAGGGTTACGAAAGGACGTCGATCAATTATCCTAGGTGAGCTGGTTCCTGCGACTTCACACATTGCCATATGATATCCTTGATCTGCATAGTCATTTGTCCTAGGCTGCTCTCTACCTTGCCTTCGTAATTTCATCCTTCTGATGCGTTCTAAAGCTTCTGCTTGAGCTTCTTCTCTGATTCGCTTCTCTTCCTCTTTGCGTTTCTTAGCAGTGTTGAGTCGGCTGAGCATTTCCTCCGTGAGGGGTTCCTGATACAACTTGACTCTGCATCTGCTAATATAGTTAGGGAGAACATCGCCCTCTAATGTGGCTAATTGTACTGCTCCACTCATGGAGATCCTATTGATAATCATAGGTCCGTAGCCTCTCTTTTCTAGCTTCCTCGCGTGTTGTTTCAGTGTATAGACTAGGACTAGATCTCCGGCTTTCAAGCCTTTATCCTTCACATGGGCATCGAAGTATGCCTTCTGCCTCTTTTTAGCTGCATATATTCCTGCAGCGGCTCTCAGTCTTGTTTCTCCTAATCGTTCAAGGTCAAAGATCCTAGAGGAAAGCTCATGACCTGTCCATTCATGCTCTTGTGCTACTCTCAATGTAGGGATCAAGAAGTCCAAGGGTAGCACAGCGTTTTGGCCGAATACCATCTGAAAGGGGGTGGCTTGGAGTACCGTTTTGTAGGCAACTCGATATGCCCAAACAGCATGGTGTAGCTGTTTGTCCCAATCAGAGCGTTTAGTGTTCACTAATTTTGTCAGTACATTGCATAAGATCTTATTAGTGCTCTCAGCTTGCCCATTAGCTTGAGGGTGATAAGGGGCAGACTTCTTGTGTATTACCAAGAATTCTTGGAGTAGATTTTCAATCACTTCGTTCAAGAAATGAGTGCCTCTATCACTTACAAGCTCTATAGGTAGCCCGTATCTTGTGAATACATTCTCAAACAAGAATTTGGCAGTTGTTTGAGCATCGTTCTTTGTCGTAGCCTTTACCTCTACCCACTTAGTTAGATAGTCTGTTGCAACAATGATGTATTCCGCATGAGAACCCTTAGCTGGGGGATTAATAGGACCTACGAAGTCTATTCCCCACTTAGAGAATGCCCGTCCACCCATCATAGGTTTCAGTGGCATCTCATCTTTGCGTATAGGATACTGAGTCCTTTGACAGACATCACACCGTTTCACATAGGTATGTGCATCCATGTGAAGGGTCGGCCACCAAAAACCCGCAAATAGTATTGCCTTGATCACCCGATCTGGTCCAAAGTGTCCTCTTGCTACACCTTGGTGAGCAGTTTCCAAGATCTTGAGATATTGTATTTCATGGACACATAACCTCAGGTAACCATCTTTACCGCGCTTATATAGATTATCACCTATGAGTGAGTAATCCTGGGCTTCTTGTTCTAAACTCCTTTTCCTAGCCAGCGTCATGTCTGGGGGGAATGTGTTTGTCCTCAGGAAGGATACTAGTGGTTCACTCCAATCTGGCACAATGGATACTTGATACAGAGTGGCGTGTTCCACTGGTGGTTTTGTGCAACAGATTGGGCATTCCTTGCACAACTTTTGGACATCCGCTTCCATAGTTGGCCAATGCACTCCGAATCTCTTTAGAGTCTGTAAAGTTCGTTGCTTTGAATGGTGTTGCTCTAACGCACCTACATGTGCTAGTTGCAACCATTTAGCGTACTCATCCTCTTCTACGCAACAAGCCAAGATCCCTTGATCTGTGTGCTTGTACATGCTTCCGGCCATGATATGGTACTTTTGGGCTTTTACGATCTCTCTATTCCGTGTGTTCACCACTGGATGATTAGGCCCGTATGTCAATACTGGTACTATTGGCTTGGCCCACTGCGGTACAACTTCCAAATTAAACAAGTAAGCATCAGGAAGGTCATCTGACACTCCTTGTGGGGCCTCTCCCGATGTGAGCCTAGAGAGATGATCAGCTCTCAAATGAGTCCTACCTTTCCTTACCACCACTTCAAAGTCATATTCCATGAGCAAGAGAAACCATCTTACTAATCTTCCTGTATTGCATGGTTTGTTTACGAGATATAACAATGCCTGATGATCAGTAAAAAATTTAAACTTATTTGCAAGCAAATAGTGTCTAAATTTCTTAACTGCATATACCATGCCTAATCCTTCTCGCTCTGTAGTGGTGTAATTCCGTTCAGCCGCATTCAATTGTCTACTGGCATAGGCAATTGGAAGATCCATATTACCTTCACCAGTAGGTTGTGCAAGCACACATCCAATAGCATAATTGGATGCATCCCCATGAACATGGAATGGCTTATTCCAATCTGGTGTGGTCAAGATTGGTGCTGAACATAATCTTCGTTTAAGCTCTTGGAAGGAATTCTCACATTCATCCGTCCACTCAAAGTTTGTCAGAAGTCCGTACATGGGCTTTGCAATGACAGCATACATGTGTATAAATCGTCGATAATAACCACAATGCCCCATGAAAGCTTGTACTTCCTTGACATTCTTTGGCCTAGGTAGCTCTGCTATGGCTCTCACTTTTTCTTCGTCGGTAGATATGCCATTCTTTGACACTATGTGTCCTAGAATCTTGCCTTGCCTGACCATAAAAACGCACTTTTCTGGGTTCAGGCAGACTTGGTACTCTCTACATTTGTCAAAGATTTGTTTAAGTTCAGGAATATGGGTTTGTCTAACATTAGAATGAGCACAGAGATCATCAACATAGACTTCTAAACTCTTCCTCAGGAACTCCTTAAACACATGGCACATCAGCCTCTGGAAGGTGGCTGGTGCATTGGTAAGCCCAAATGGCATTACTCTAAAAGCAAAAATGCCCCATTCTGTGGCAAAGGCTGTCTTATGCTGATCCTCTGGAGCTATGGCTACTTGATTGTAGCCCGAAAATCCATCAAGGAAGCTGTACACTTCCTTGCCTGCCACTCTTTCTAAGAGATGTTCTGTGATGGGAAGCGGATAGTTATCCCGAATCGTGGCGGCATTAACCTTTTTCAAGTTAATGCACACACGCAGCTTGCCATTCTTCTTGGGCACCACTACGATGGGGGATACCCATTCAGTGTGCTCAATTTCATAGATAAATCCAGCTTCAACCAGTCTATCTATCTCTTCTTTGATCTTAGCGGCGTAATTATCGTTATATGTATAAGGCTTTTGCTTAGAGGGTTTAGCATCTGCGGTCATGGGAATAGTGTGTGAGCATATGTCCGGGTCAACCCCTTTCAAATCCTTGTAACTCCAAGCGAATACATCTCTGTATTCTCTTAGCAAGGCAATCAATTCATGCTCTTCTTCTTCTGTCAGGTCATGGCCTATATACGTGCATCTCTCCTCTCCTTCTTCTATGGCCACAACTATTTTCTTGGTGGTTTCTTTGTTATCATAGGCCTCTCCTGATTGTGCCTCTCGTTTAGGCATTCTTATCATGACTCTCCTATCATCTATCTCATACTTCTTAAAATTTTCGGGGACCTCAAACAAAGATTCTTCCTCTTCTGGTGAGACTTCTTTCTTTCTTCATTTCTTTCCTTCTTCCTTCGGGGTCATGTGTGTTGCTAATCTTACATCATTTGTAACCTCTCCATGCTTCTGAGGTTGAAATTGCACTTCATGGAAATATTCTTCATCTGATGCAAATGGTGGGTCCATAATGATTGACTCTAGATCGGAGTCACTTGCATCCTCAAATGCATCAGGGCTAGGTTCGCATTCTTCTAGAACTGCCTCTCCCATGATTGGCTCTATGGAGAAGACTGAAATATCATAGCCATCCTCATCACAGTGAGGTGTCCATTGTTCTTCGTTGATGGCTACGTCCATTGTTGCTAGATTTCTGCCCAACCGTGAGGTTCAAATTCTTCGTCTGGAAAAACTACAGGTGCATATGCTGGGTCTTGGATTGATCTATGGGTTTCTTTCGCACCTACCTCTCTGGCTTTCTCTCTCTTCTCTTCTTCTACTGCTACCTTGCACATCCATAAGTGGGTGTCTTCATGCATCCATGAGGATCCAGACCCTATGGAATGCACCGATTCTGTATCATCTTTGGCTCTATGGATGGGATTCCACTGGATAGGAGGTACATCCCTATGAGAGTAATCTTTGAGATTGACTTTGGTTGTAACACCTAAGTGCTGCAGGTACAAAGAATTGGTTCCCCAATCCTGTACCACTTGCAACTGTCGCATAAATGGTCTTCCCAAAATCATCTCATAGGCATGATTTTTGCTGAAGTCACATATAGCAAAACTATGCTCAAACTCGACACCACAAGTGGTGAGAGTTATTCCTTCTAGCAATCCTAGGGGTCTCTCTATGTGACCATCGGCCATTTGCAATTTCATTCTCGTTGGCCTGAGTGCCGGCTTGCCCCAACGCTTCCAAAGGGAAGTGGTGGCAATTGCGACTCCTGCACCTGAGTCTAAAATTGCCTTGGTGGTGTACTCTTGGTAGGTAATGGGAAGATAGGTGTTCCCTTCTTCACCTTCACACATATCTCCTATCTTATCCAAGGGAATTTCTGGCACTGTCCTATGGGATCCTACCCGGGAACGTGGTTTTGCAATTTCAGTTACTTGACTAGCTACATATTTCCGCGCTTCTGGTCTATCCTTGGGCAGTTCTTCCAAAGTGAGATCGCGCTGCACTTTGGTGTTCTTTACTATCTCCGTGTTCCTAGGTATGACTGAATCGTCGTTCCTTACCATGACTGTGGGTGCTCTCATACATGTGGACTTTGCTTCCCATGGGCCTGTGAAGTGGGGTAGCTCCTGTATGGAATTAGACTCAAAGTCCAATCTCTCATGAGACTGAGTATTCTCATGTTCCCCGTAAATGGATGGGATGTCTTGTGGGAATTGGTCGTGTGCATCGTCCACAAGTTCAAATGGAGGGGCGACCTCACTTTCGTTATCCCATTTGTCTTCTTGAATCTCTCGTAGGAAATCTGGTGCAAACCGATTCATAGAAGAAGAAGTGTCTGGCTCCGTAGAGTTAGGCACATAAGCAACCTGGGAAGGAGGGCTTATTCTATCGTTGGCTCTCTCCTTGCTCTCGTAACTGGCTGGAGCACAAGCTTCTTGGAGGGGATTACTTGTTCTATTACTCTTCCGAGCAGGCTCATACGCTCTCTGAGAAGGAATGTGGGTCACCTGTGAAGGTACGTAAGCTTTCGGGGGAGGCTCATCTGCCTTTTGGGGAGGAAGATAGGCGTCTTGAGGAGGCGCGTGGGCTTCCTGAAGAGGCTGGCTTATCCGTTCTCTTGCCCTTTCCTTTCTTTGAGGGGCAGGTTCCTTCTCGGATTGTGCAATCAGCTTATCTATTCTTTCCAGCAGTCCATCAAAGTGTAACTGCGTCTTAGCTGAACTAGAAAGGTTAAATAGGCGGCTGGCCTCAAACATGGTCTGAGCCAGTTCTACCATTTTGGCACAAATCTTAGTTCGTTCAAGCTCTAGCTCGGCTCTAGGGTAGCATTTTTCATGATCGGTTATGGTTGGCCCTTCTTGGATTCTGGCCTGATATGCTTTAAGCATCATGTTTAGGTCTTCAGGAGTGGGATCTGCTAGGACTGATCCTACTCTAGGGGGTGGTGGGATTTGATGAGGCGGTGGGGAAGGTGGTGGGTCGGATGGAGATGGGAGTGGTGGAGACTGGGTAATGTGAGAGGAAGTTGGAGCTGTGAGTTCAGTTATCCTCGCTTTGGTTTCTCTTATGCTTTCCTCAAGCTCACTCATCTTTTTAGCCCATTGTCTTTTCATTCTTTCTCGACTATCTTTCCACGCTCTAGTCCTTTTCTTTGTCACGCTCTCGGTTTCACTAGCCTCTGGGCCCTTTTCCTGGCTTGCCTCTTGGTTTTGCTGCAATGCCTGAGCTCTAGTAACCACCTGCATTGGTGCAGTGGAAGTGACACTTCCTGAGGCATCCACAACCAACCCAATCACATTGATAGGAGTGATTTTTGGCATGTTATTGGGGTTCTTTGGGCAATCTCGTAAGAGATGCTCTTTTCCACAATCTTGGCAAAAGCCTTGGATCGTCACGGACTGATTTTGTGTAGGTGCAGGTAAGGGACAATCACGAATGAAGTGATCCCCTTGACATCGGTAGCATGGTCCTCTAGGAAAGGGTGGTCGTACCTGCCTAGGTTGAGGCCTAGGGTTGGGGTTTGCATACATGACGTTCGTGTAATCCGATTCCCAACTAGGTTCACTTGGTTCTTCACTATAGTAGGACTCACCATGTTCTGGAGACTGCATGTAGTAAGCCTGGGGACTATCGACATGTGTAGAATCAAAGCTATGGTCACTCGGGTCACTTTCTGAGATCAATGGGGTTACTGGTACTATGGCCCTATTCAGGTTTTCTTCTGCAACAGCATACTTTACTGGAATCACGTTAGCGGGGTTTGGAGGCTGTTGAGCTAGTACCGGTTGGGGTCTCTGTTGGGCCTGATATGGTTGCTGATAGGTTTGTTGGGGTCTAGCATATTGTGGTGGTGGAGGGTACTAGTTCTGGTATCTGCCTTGTTGGTAGGGCTGAGGGTATGGTTGCCTAACTGCCTGCTTGTTGTATGGGCAATCTTGTGCGGTGTGATTGGTGTATCTTCGTTCTATGGTGCAATATTGGCTATTAGGATTGACCTGGGGTTGAGCCATAATGGGACACACGTTTGCCATGTGGTCACCACCGCATGTATAGCACCTCTTCGCTGGGGCAAACCTTGGGATTTGTTTGCTAGTTACACCTAATTTCTGAGCTACCTTTTCGGCAAGTTCCTCAATGGATGTGGATTGCGTGGAAGAGTGACTAGATGCACTATCTGAATCTTTGTAGATTTTGGAAAGCTCTAGCTCTTCCCCTAGGTTATCTTCAATGTCAATGCACATGCGTACACATTCTTCTATGGTCCTAGGGTCCTTCAGATACACATAGGATCTCAATTTCGTACTCAGCAATCCATCAAGGAATAAGGCTACTTGTTTAGCAGATGTGGGTAGTTCCGAAATAGGGCACCTTTCAAGATATTGTCTAAATCTTCTTCCTGCCAATCTGACAGTCTCTTGGGGGGTCTGTTTGAAGCTGTGAATCAATGAGGAGGTATTGTGTCTTATGCCGCTCTTAGAGAACTCTACGATAAATGCCTCTAGGAGTTGGTCTATGCTCCTGAACTGACGCTCGTCTAATGGCTGAAACCATGTAAGTGCTGTGTTCCTAAGGGTTAGACCGAAGGCATTGTACTGCGTGAACAGATCTTCCACTTGTTCAGCTCTCAAGACTTGCTTGAACTCCGCCACATGATCATAGGGATCTCCTGTGCCGTCAAAGTAATTCTTCATGGACTTAACTAGCTGGGTGGGTCTCAAAGTTCTTGTGTGCTCTCTAGGCCTCGGCAGAGGGAATCCATCTACATTTCTTTGGTTCCTGTGGGCTCTATGCATCTCAGGTTCTACCCTATTCGTCTCTGTTCTCGTTCTTTCTCTGCCCACTGGGTTGGCAAAACTTACTTCTGGTCTATCTCTACTTCTGTCTCTTTGCGTACCATGAGCTTGGGAAGTTCCCGCCCCAGGGTGACCATAGGATACATTTGATCTTGGTTGAGGGAAAATAAATTCACCCTTCCAAGTGTAAGCATGCCTATCATTTTCTGTCACCACAAAGATCCGTTCGGAAGCATGATCTAAGTAAGTCACTCTGCCTGGGCTATCCGGATCCTTGAACTCATAGATCATGATATTTCCTATGTCTGTTGGCTGATTAGACTTATACCTCCAAAAGGCTTCATCAGTTTCTCGATTGAGGAGCAACTCTATGCTCTTGTTGTCTTGGGGGACCCATTCAGGCGTGATAATCCTAGTGAGAACTGATTTACCTCGAGGGGTTCTAGGTTCCGCACCCATGTTCCCTTGTTCCAGGTCACCTAAGTCCGCTTCTGAGATTACATTCCCAAAGTCATCGGTCCTATCAGGGTGACTAGTGACTACATATATAGTTCCTTCTTTGTCCAGGTATGCACCATTTTCAAACTTGACAGCTGGGTGCTCTAGTCCAATGGATTGATCAGGGTTTTTTATCTGGACCACAGATCTTCCTAGGCCGTCCTCATAGATGCTAGCACCTAGTCGGTTGGTCCTAAGATATTCCAACTGTGTTTTGTAAGGGCCTTCTACCCTGTACAAATAAGGCACTCCTGAACTTCCCGTAGGTCTGTCCAAGCCTTGAGACATTTCTGACTCACTGGTCTCAGAGCTAGGGTAGTATGAGTGGTGGCTTAACTGCTGGGCCCAGGACCTAGCAGTGTGGTTGACACTAGCCTCTGAAGATCTAAGGCTTTGTCTCTCTCTTACTAGGTGTCGTCCTGATCTAAGGTTCATATGCCTAACTGATTAGTCCAATTTTTGTCCAGAGTACAACCTCGTTGCCGATTAATTGGTACCAGTCACTTGGTTCTTTTTAGTTATTTTATCACGTTTGAGT
Source organism: Ceratopteris richardii (assembly GCA_020310875.1). Classification (NCBI taxonomy): domain Eukaryota; kingdom Viridiplantae; phylum Streptophyta; class Polypodiopsida; order Polypodiales; family Pteridaceae; genus Ceratopteris; species Ceratopteris richardii. Next base: position 47,461,305 of record CM035420.1, on the reverse strand, counting down.
TCTTGTCTGATATCACGTCGTCGGAATACTTGAGTGTTCTTCGTACTTTTAGGTTGATTGTTCCACGTTAGGTTCTTTCCTTTATGTTACCGACCGTACAGAGATTAGATTTTTATCTTGAACTTGAGTTTTTAGGTAGTCTTCAACTTGATGACTGCCTATCGTCGCTCTCACTTACTCCTACCTCTCGTCGTTCTTAGCCTAAGCTATGAATTGACAGAGGGGGTTAAAAGTGTCCAACCTTTTGTTTCCTGCTCGGTTGCCCTTGAGTGCCCAGGAAATGTGTTCCCAAGCTCGCACTTACACTTGCTTAGAACGCCTCTCGATGCTCTGTAAGAGTTTCCAAGTTAGCTTTGAAATTTACATTCCAAAGACAGAACCAATTATTTTCATTCATGTAGCACAAACACAAACTTGCATAGTGATTTTCAAGAAAACAATCCTAAGGACCCCTGACTTTGATCCCCCTGGGTATGGTCAACTTCAAAATACCCTATCTAAAAATCAATGCATTATCTTTATAAAAAACAGTTGAGGGCGTGTAGTATATGCTACGAGCTTTCCAACAAGCCCTAGAGCTCAAAAAATGGATCTCGTATGAAAAAGTTGTGACCGTTCAGGGTTCTAGGGTTACGACAGGGTTCAAACAGGATCACTGTGCAACAGGTTTTCCCCAAGTTGTTTTCCTAAGGCTTCCCCATGTGCTCAAGAGCATAATATTTGTGCCCAAAATTAGCCCAGCTTTTCAATTATCAAACCCTAAAAATTTGGCTAAAATTGGCTGTCAATCGCGATGGATAGGGCTGTCAATCGCGATGGACACTCAGTCAATCGCGATGGACAGAGAGTTCAGTC
>CM035420.1:47450450-47455450 GCA_020310875.1 Ceratopteris richardii | reverse complement strand
ATTTTCTGATAAATTGGTGAATGATCTCTAAGTTTGGTGGAGTCTAAGGTTAATCTTGATATAGAGGTGATCTAAATTCAAGATTAACTTGTTCTTTTGGAGATTAACACTCTCCATCAGTGGTATCAGAGCAGGTTGTGTCAAAATTGAGAAAAAGAAGACTCCGACTACTTCAGAAATACAAATATTTACATCTCGAAGGTGCAAAGGTTAAAGTGTGAAGAAAGATTGAGGGAAGACATACAAAGAGTATCAAAAGGATCAGAAGGAGCAACATTCGAAGTAAAGGTATATTCATTATCTGTAAAGGTTAAAGTTTTGAGACTACAGGTGAAGCAAGGATGGGAGATAGTCTTCAAATTGAAAAGTTGGATAGAGAGAACTATCCTGCATGGTCTATGAGGATGGAAGCTCATCTTATGAGCAAAGATCTGATAGGATACATCACAGGAGATGAAGAAAAGCCAGAATTCAGAGATCCTAGTGTTCCAACTAGGGAGGAGCTTGCAGATTTGAAGAATTGGATGAAGAAGGATGCTCAAGCAAGGAGCATAATCTATATGGCAGTCAATGACTATTTGCTTCCTCACATTAGAGGACTTGAAAGTGCATGTGACATTTGGAATGCTTTGGAGGAGCATTTCCAAAACACAACCAAATCAAGGAAGGCTTCACTATGGGCAGAATTTACTACTTTCAAGAAGAATGCCTCACAATCAATCTCTGATTATGTGACAAAGATGAAGGACATTGCAGATTCTCTAGGTGCAGTGGATGAAGACATTGAAGAAGACAAATTGGTAAGATAAATACTCACAGGGCTAAGAGGAGATGAGAAATGGAAGCCTTTCATTTTGTCTACAGAACTCTCATTAGATCACTTCACTCCTGATTTAAATCAATTGTTAGGTCATATGCTAACTTTTGAGAATGATGTCAAAGGAGATGTTGACAAGAGTGCAGGTCATGCAATGTACTCTAAAGACAAGAAGAAAGCCAACAAAGGGAAGCAACAATCAGGTGAAGAAGAAGGTACATCAAACCAAGCAAATTTCATAAGAGGAAAAGGAAGTGGCAGAAGTAGAGGAAGAGGAAGAAACAACAAAGATAATACAAGAGCTTGTTGGATATGTGGTAAGACCAATCATCTATCTCATGATTGTTGGCATAATAATCAAAATAATGGTAATTATCAGAACTTTAATCAAAGAGCAAGAGGTGGTAGATTTCAAAGAGGAAACTTCAGAGGTAGAGGTGGTAGGAATTCTTTTGGAAGAGGTGGAGGAAGAAGCTTCCAAAATCAATCCTATAATAACAGCTACTACAACTATGCATCAGATCAGAAGGAGGACTCGACTCTCATTATGAATACATGTGAAACCTCACATGAGGACATGAGAGTGTTCTATATTGATTCAGGATGTAGTAATCATTTAAGTGGAAATATTGCTTTGATGACTGACCTAGATCATAATGCAATTAATCATACAGTTCAGACAGGTGATAATACAAAGCATAAGGTAAAGTCAATAGGTTCAGTCAAAGCTAAGGATGGGAGCACTCTTCTGAGTAAGGTTCTTTATGCTCCCACAATTCCAAAGAATTTGATCAGTGTAGGTCAAATTGTGGAAAAAGGATATGAGGTAAGGTTTACCAATGATGGAGTTTATGTAGAAGACCCTAGTCAAGGGTATAAACAGGTTGTTACAGGAAAGAATGAAGGAAGGCTATTCACATTGAAGGTACAAGGAAATGTTGGACATGCTATGTTCACATATGGAGAGCAGAAGGTATCTGAATTGGATCTTTGGCATAAAAGACTTGGACACTTTAATGAAAGAGGTATTAAAGAAATGATTAACAATGATTCAGTGCTTGGATTGCCTAACATTGCAGGTCAACACATGACATACAGATGTGAGGCATGTCAATTAGGTAAGGCTCACAAGCAATCCTATTCCAAGCATGGGTTTATGTATTCAGAAAGACTTGAGTTGGTGCATACAGATGTGTGGGGTCCTTCAAAGGACTTTAGTATAAATGGTTCAAGATATTATGTCATATATGTTGATGATGCTACCAGGTGGATCACAATTTATGTGATTAAAGAAAAGTCAGAAGTGTTTAATACATTTAACACTAGTTCTGTACTAGGACACTTGAGTGTCCTGGGACACTTAAGTGTCCTGCTTTTACACCAAATTGATTGATTTTTCTTGATGAAACGGTTGAGGCTTTGGTGGCATACTCACTTGGATTTGATAGCCCACATCATGTATTTTTAGAGAAAAATATAATCTTTGACATTTTACAACTTCACATGTGTTATTAAATGAAGAAGAAAATGGGGATTTTTGAAAACTCAACTTTTTGCATAACTGAAAAAATAACACAATTCAAACATTTTGACAAATTGGATATGTTTTAGGAAATGGAAAGCTATTCATGGACTTTGGTAGTGTAAAGCAAGTGTCTAGGGAACTTTGGAGAAGGTTGAACACTTACATAAGTGATAAACATGGATTCAAACCTTGTCTTCTCTAGAGCACTTCCATTTATCGCACCTTTTAAAGAATGGCTCACTATAACTTGTGTGTAAGTGAGATTGTTGAGAATTGGCAAGTTATCAATGGATAACCTTCATACTAATTGAATGCATATTTTTATTCAAAGTTAGAAGGCCTCCACTTTGAACTAGTAGCCATTCCATTTGGTGCTAACTTTCATGCTGAATTGGCAAAGCATATATTTCTATGTTCACAAAAGAAACATAGCTCCAAAGGTGGAATAAAACATTATGATGAAAAATAATAATTATTTAAATGATATTCTAAGTATTAAACCTTCCAAAATATGCTTTCATGCCATGTTTCATTCTTAATCTCGTCAAATAATATGTGATCCGCAATGGTGATTGTGGTAAGAATGAAATAATTGGCATACATATTTCATTTGACAAAAAGAAGATGACATCCATGATGGAAATGATGAAATGTTTTCAAATGATCCTTATCATTTTATGATATCAAAGATTATATCAAAGGCTTTTGAGTATGTGTCCACAAACTATTCATGATTGTAAGTATAGAATTTGGTTGATGCCCACACAACAAAAGATTCTTGGTTCTCTCCAAAGACATGAAAATTTTGATGGATTTCAATAAATTATTTAGCCTCGTATATGTAATCTTTGGTTTGTTATGTCACACACTTTTTACTTGGTAACTTGAATGTGTACACCTTGAATGATGTCCATAAATTCTTTGGAGTCATATATTGGCTTTAGTTTTCTATTTTTGGTAACTAGAGTCATATGAGTTGATTTTATATGTGTATACCTTGGTTGTTGTCTTCATAACTTATTTGATTGTTGGCACATTTGTACACTTCTATGGATTCCCATAAGTTTGTTTGAACCATAATTAGAACTACTTGCTGTTTTTGGTGTACAAAGTCAAAATAATTGATTTTATTTGAATTGAAATGATTTTTCTAAGTGATTTTGAGGCTAATACAATGTGATCTATGTTTCAAGGAATGTGTATAATTTTTTCTTTCATATGATGAATTTTTTTCTCTTGGTAAAAATACATTTGATCAGGAATTTTCATCCTATTCACTACCATAGCATGTTGAGAGGCTATTTACATGAACAGAAAACATGATTTATTGTATTTTATATTTTTGCATTAACCTTTGAATTATATTTAATATGTGTGTTAAAGGATTTTTTCAAATTCTCTTTGTAGAAGGTATGTGATTTTTTGGAAAATTGTCAAAAAAGGACACTTAAGTGTCCTGTTTTGGTACCAAACTAGTGTTAAACACTATCATGCATATGCAGAAAGGATTACAGGTCAAAAATTGAAGAGGCTAAGGTCAGATGGAGGGGGAGAGTATTTTTCAAATGAGTTCAATGATTATTTGTGGAATGCAGGTATAAAGAGAGAAGTTACTTGCAGGTACTCTCCTCAACAAAATGGGGTAGCAGAAAGAAGAAACAGGACACTTGTTGAATTTGCAAGGTCCATGATGAAAGAGAAGAATTGCCCAAATTATTTGTGGGCTGAGGCTATTAATACAGCTACATATTTAGTTAATAGATTGCCTTGTAAAGCTTTGCAGGGTATGACACCATATGAAGCTTGGTGGGGTAAGAAACCTACCTTGGATCATTGTAGAATATTTGGATGCTTGGCATATGCATATGTGCCATCTCATTTGAGGCATAAGTTGGAGCCTAAGGCAGAAAGGTATGTATTCATTAGCTATGATGATAAGCAAATGGGATACAGGTTGTGGAATCCATCCACAAAGCAATTTCTTGTATCCAAGGATGTTACATTTGATGAGCAAGGTACTTGGTATGCAGGTAAATATAATGTACATGCAGATGATGAAGAAGTAGTGGAACAAAGAAAAGGTAAAGCAAGGATTCAATTACTTGATGAAAGTGAGAACAATGAAGTACAGGTTGAATATGAAGAGAGGCCAAGGTTTGATCCAGAATGTGATGAACCAGAAACTTCAAGAAGTGCAGAAGTTAGGAGGTCATCTAGGCACAAATGGCAACCTACAAGGTATAGCTATGACACTTCATTCCTAACTACTAAAGATTATGCTTATTTGGTAAAAGCAGATGAAGACCCTTCTACATATGAAGAGGCCAAAGGGAAGAAGAATTGGGAAGATGCTATGCAAGAGGAGTATGATGCATTGATAGAGAATCAAACATGGGATTTGGTTCCTAAACCTAATAGTCAGAAAATCATTGGTTGTAAGTGGGTTTACAAGACTAAAAGATTTGCAGATGGAAGTGTGTCCAGGTACAAAGCTAGACTTGTTGTGAAAGGGTATGCACAGACATATGGAGTGGACTATGATGAGACTTATAGTCCTGTGGCAAAGATGACAACCATCAGGACACTCATAGCAATTGCTGCTTGCAAAGGTTGGAAGTTATCTCAATTAGATGTAAAAAATGCTTTCTTGAATGGTTA
>CM035420.1:47397950-47442950 GCA_020310875.1 Ceratopteris richardii | reverse complement strand
TCTAACGGAGCTAAGCGCAATTGCTTCGGTAAGCACGTTTTTGGCCTGGGTCTGCAAAAAAGCCTCCTGTAGATAGAAATCGTTGGATAGTGCGGCGTCCCTGGAAGTCTTCATTTCGGTGACCTTCCGCTGCATCTCTGTGACTCGATCCCTTTGATTTCGCAGTTGGTTATCGAGGCGCTCGAATTGTTGGTTCTAAAATTCAATCATTCGGGAATATGCATCTCGTTCCCTTCGAGTGTCTGCCAATTCTTTTTGGTGTTTTGCTTCTCTGGTTAATTGTCGTCTCAGCATTCGGTTTACGTCGTCTAGACATTCCTGAGCTCTGCGCAGCTCGTCTTGGACTTGCGCTGCTTTGCGTTGTTGGTCTTGACTCTTTTGAATTGTTTCCTGCAACTGGGCCTTCGTTTCTTCGACCATTTCTTCGAGGGAAGAATTGATCTCTTCTTTTTCTTGGATGGCGGTCTTGAGTTCCCGGATTTCTTCGTATGCTTCGTGTAATAGCTTGTCTTTGGCGGAAAGCTGCTCCAATGCCGCATCTCTCTGCTGTGTCAAAGCCTGTTGTTCCGAAAATTGGGCTTGGAGGGCAGCTAGTTGTGTCTGCAATTGATGATTCTCCGCTCTTACGGCGTCGACTTCTTCTTGAAGGGGGGTGATGTCGGCTTCTAGGAGGTCTACCTTGTGCTGCAGGTCGTGTCTAATGGTGTTTGCAACCTCAGTCATTTGTACTGGAAGTTGTTGTGAGAGGGCGATGAGTAGTTGGCCCATGTTGGCCAGTTCGGAAAAGATCGGAGTAGAGGAAAGGAGGAGTGGGTGTGGTGGTGTAGATGTTTGGGTATGGAGTTGGGGGGATGTCGGGGGTGAATAATTGGGGGAGGATGAAGAAAATTCGGAAATTGGCGGTGGGAGAGGGTTGACTAGTGGGGATTGAGGGCGAGGGGATGTAGGGTGGGTTACCTGATTGATGGGTTGGCTTTCACCTGTGATGTGGGCGATGGTGGATTCGACGGCCTTGAGTAGGGTGTTGAGCGCGCTGTTGATCACGTGTTGTTCATCTTCTCGTTGTGCTGATGCTTCTTCAGTGGACACGGGCTCTGTTTCCGTGTGCTTCTACTGGTCGCGGTGGTCGGCCGATGAATCGTTGTGTATGGAAGTGGCGGTGTCGTGGAAGGTCTCTTCTTGGTCTGCGGTTCTGTTATCCTGATTCTGTCCGGCGGATCCTTGTGCTTCGCTTTCTAAAGAGCTGATCCGAATTCTCTTAGTGCGGAAAAGTTGGTTGATCTCTTCATCTTCTTCTTCTTCTTCGTCGAGGGGTTGCATTGATTCTTCGTGCCTAAGAATGGGACCTTGGGGTGGTGGTTGTGCGGCAAGGATGGTGGGGAAAAGGAATGAGATGATGTGGGGAAGGCGAGAGCGCGGGGTGGTACCCTTTTGGAGTTGCTTCACGATGGCTACACATTCTTTATGGATTCTGAGGAAGAAGTATGACACAAAGTTGACGGGTTCCTGGACAGCTAATTCTAAAGCGGAATAAAACGGTCGTGAGATGCCGTAAGTGCGTTTTTGCAGGTTAAGAATTGCAGAGCGGATCGTTCGGGTTCTGGGCGGTAGAGAATGGCGTATTCGTTGGACGAGGAGCGGGGGAATAGTTCATTCATGCGGGCAATGGGAATACTCGGGCCATTTTCACGGCCTTGCGGGTTGAGGCGATAGGCTTCAACGAAGGCTTGGAAGGTGATGACTGTTCGCGAGGGGAGTGAGAGAAAAACCCATTGGCGTTCGGTGGCGGGGGACTGAGCAATGGCGGTGATGATCTGTGTGAAGAAAGGATGGGCTTCCACCGAGTGCCAGGGCAACTCAGCGAAGTTAGCCAACCCTCTGCAACGCAGGTATTCGCCTACCTCGGTAGGGATACCATCACCGAAGGCTGCATAGTTGGCTATTGCTTCCATGGCGGTTATTGAGGTAGATGATGAGCACGAATACAGAATGCACGAGGGCTCAGAATAGTAGCATGCAACACACTAGCTTATTTTGGCGTCGTCGACAGAGTTTAAATAGAAGCACTACGGAGGGGGAAAGGGGTGGGATATCATTGTGTGGTGCGGGAATAATACTGGTTTTCATGCAGGTGTGCGTACTCGAGTGACTGTTAAGAGGGCGGCTGGTTATATCAAGATCGTACAAAACGCGGCTATTTATAAAAAGCAAAAAAGAAGAACAAGAAAAGTTTAAACAAAACACGGTCCATCGTTGAAAACTTAATACGGGCTAGTGGTGTGATGGTATGGCCGTAACTTCGACCCATTAATTACCTTGGGGAGTGGAGTTCCAGTCAACGTAGTCAACCGAAAAGTTGCCGGACCGACTTGTTCTGAAATCTTAAAGGGACCGAACCAGCGTAGTTTGAACTTTCCTGCTGTTCTATCGGATTTTGCGTTATAGAAAAGGACAAGCTGACCTACCGACAAGATTGGGGTCTTCAAATATCGATCATGTGTCTTGGCTTGCCTTAGTTGTACTTCGCGCATGGTTAAAAAGCTGAGCCATCGGTGCTCATCAAGTTCCCTGAGTGCGTCCATTCGTGCTGTCAGTGACTCTTCTGGTAGCATTTTCTGGGTGATTGCTACACGCAGGCTTGGGATAACTATTTCCATGGGTGCTATTGCTTCTAAACCATAAGCTAGTTTGAAAGGTGTCAAACCTGTTGTTACCTTATATGTAGTTCGGTATGCCCATAATACGGCAGGTAGTAGTTGATCCCATCTTTCCGGTGCTTCCATGATCGATTTCCGGAGGATATTCAATAGTGATTTGTTTGTGCTTTCGGCCAGACCATTGGCGCGAGGGTAATATGAAGAGCTGAGTTTATGTGTTACCTGGAATGATTGGGTTAGTACCTTCATTACTTGATTTACGAAGTGAGTACCTTGATCTGTCACCAATTCGAGTGGTAAGCCAAACCGTGGGAAGACATCATTTAACAGACATTTCGCTACTACAACTGCTGTAGCAGACCGTAAAGCCCAGGCTTCTGCCCATCTCGTTGCATAGTCTGTACAGGTTAGTATGTATCTGTTGTTACTGAAGACTGCTGGCGGTGTGATTGGACCGATAAAATCTGGTCCCCATTTCTGAAATGGTTCGAGTGGCATAATAGGCTGCAAGGGAAAGAAGTGTCGTTGCAGTGGTTGTCCAGACCTTTGACAGTTATCACAATTTTTACGAATTGGGCCACATCTCGGTACATAGTAGGCCACCAGAGACCTTCTTGCAGAATTTTCCGGTGAGTTAGATCTGTGGCAAAATGACCACCAGTAGGGGTTGAATGAGCCATCGTGATGACCGAGTTAATTTCGTGCGGAGGGACACATCGAAGTAAGATTCCGGTGTGATCTACATAATATAGTTCTCCTGCCACTAGCCGGAATCGACGGCTAAAAAGACTGCCAATTTCCTTCGAACTGCCTTGGCCGTCTCAGATGGAAAGCATCCTTCGGTGAGAAAAGTTAAAATTTGATCATAATATGTAGGTGTTGCTTGTAATTCGGCAGTCTCATCGGTCATTGGCTCAGAACTATAAATTGCTGGAGTCATATCATCTATGCCTATCGGAGCTTCACCAGAATCTAGGCAGGATAAGAAATCTGCTAAGGCATGTGCATTTCCGGGTCGGTGAATGACTTCATAATCAAATTCCTGCAAGAGTAGCACCCATCGGGCTAATCGTCCGCCTAGATGTTGTTGTCTCACTAGATAGACAAGGGCAGCATGATCCACATGAAAGGTGAATTTCCTCCTAATAAATAATGTCGGAACTTTTTGATGGAGTAAATCAATCCTAGACATTCTCTTTCAGTGGTAGAATAGTTCTTTTCTGCCGGTGCAAGCCTTCTGCTCGCGTAATAGACAGGGCGAAACCACTTATGTGTTTGTTGCATCAGAATACTGCCGATCGCAATATCTGAGGCATCGACAAAAACGTGGAACGGATTGTCCCAGTCCGGTGGTTGTAGGATTGGTGCCTACGTCAATAGATACTTGAGTCGATCAAATGTAGTTTGGCATTCTTGAGTCCATTCGAACTGTCGTGGAGTTTTGGTGATTAGTTTATTCAGAGGTACAGCCAGATGAGCAAGCCACCATAAGTGTCTGCCGTGCCACCGTACTTGACCCATAAAACGCATTACTTCTTTTGGAGTGGCGGGTACTGGGGCTTCTAAAATTGCCGAAATCTTATCTGGGTCTACTCGGATACCTTGATCAGATACAATATGACCAAGTAGTTTGCCACATGAAACGGCAAACACCGATTTGCTTGGGTTAAGGGAGAGTCAATAATCTCGACACTTTTGGAAACAGCATCGTAGATGAAGCAAATGTGCCATCATTTGTCCGAAAATTGAGAAATCATCGAGATAGACTTGCATAAACGAATTGAGATATGGAGAGAAAATCTCCTGCATACATCGCTGAAAGGTGCTTGGTGCATTTCTCAATCCAAACCACATTACCGTACAAGCAAAGACACCCCAGTTGGTAATGAAGGCGGTTTTTGGGATATCTACTTCAGCCATTGTAACCTGATTGTAACCGCTCTATCCATCTAAGAATGAATACATTTTGTGGCCTGCTACTCTATCAAGCATGGTATCCAAAAAGGGGATCGGGAAGGGATCTGGTACTGTTGCTACATTCAATTTCTGGTAATCTACACAGATTCGTAATTGCTTATTTTTCTTTGGCACGATCATAATTGGCGAAATCCATTCAGCATGTTCTACTGGTATGATGAATCCTACCTTTAGTAATCTGTCAAGTTCGGCTTTAACCTGAGATGCATAATTGGGATTCATCCGATAGCTGGGCTGCCTATTCGGTTTAGCTTCAGGCTTCAGTATGACTTGGTGCTGATATATGCGCGGATCTAATCCTTTCATATCTTTGTAATCCCAGGCAAAGACGTCTAAGAATTCGCGAAGTAGTCGAATCAGCTCATCCTTAAATGATTCCGGTAAGTTTTGCCTTATCTTTACAGGTCGTGGATGATCTTCGTCTCCTAGATTGTACGAGGTCAACTGGTCTTCGGAGACATAAAACTGTTGTGGTTTCTTTGTGTCGTCTGTCGACCGAAATAGTGAATGTAATTCATTGTCATGTGTCGGCACCCTATCTTCCTCCTTGGTCTCTTGGGTGATTGGTGTAACTGTACATACTGAACTACTCCAGTTATCTATTACGGACTGTAGATCAACAGTCCCTAGGGTCATTAAGTCAGCGTTACTCTTCAGAAATTCCTCTTCTTCATCATCTGATAGTCCATCTAACATGTGGACAGGTTCAGCAAAATATGGTCTGGCGTGCAGTTTGCAAGGTTGTATAGCATCTAATTTTACTACATATCTACGGCTGGCATCTTTGAACGTAAGCTCTTGTGCAGACCAGTCTTGTATTACCTTCGCATGCTTCAGCCAAGGTCGACCAAAAAGAAGGTTGTAGTCCAAAGTGGATTTCGGCAGATCTAGTATGACAAAATTCATCTTGAAGGTCGTACCTTGTAAAGTAATGGGTATATTTCGCACAAGTCCTACAGGATGGACTCTAGATTGATCTGCCATTCTGACAAAAAATTGAACTGGTTCGATGTCGGTCCATCCTAACCTATTGCATAAAGTTGTAGTTGCAATGTTGACACCAGAGCCTCCATCAATCAATACCTGTGTAATTTTATGATTCTTATACCATACTGTAATCAAGGGGACTGAATGATGAACCGTAGAATCAGGTTCTGGTTGAACTGCTGCTGTCGCCGGAATACAAGAAGGTACCGGACTGAACTGTTGCTGGAACTATTGTCGAACACCAAGTACTAATGCCAGTAATTGGCCGAGAGGCAGAGTGATAGATGCCTTGGATAAAATTTCCCAGGCCTGCTGAGATTGGTTATCCTGCTCCCTTGATCTTGAGGTCTCTGCGGATGCCGAAGAATCTGCTATTATGTCTACTGCTGATGGTGGTTCCGCTGCCGCTTCCTCTTGTTGTGTTCCTTCCTTTGTCGACGAGGTCTGAGTCACCGGAATGGGTTCTGGAAACACTGGTGGTTCTGTGGCGGTCCAGTGACTAGCCTTGTTATACATCCTATGTTGTTCTCGTATCCCTGGTTCAAATACTTCTGCTGCTGGCTGCAGTTGTTTACCTGATCGGGTCTGGACTGTAGCAGTTTGCGTTTCTACCTGTGTAATTTGTACCATGTTGGCCATGGGGTTTTACTGCTCCTTCTTCCTTTGATCATACTCAGCTGCATCCTTGCAATATCTTCTAATGTGTCCGAATTCACCACAAAAATGACAGCGTGGCGGTGGTAAATTGGGATTTTCCGGTGGTGGTTCGTTCTGCCAGCGGTTTGCATTATAGTTATTGTTCCTCTGTCCTCGGTAGTTTCGATATCCCTGTGGTTGATTGTTTCTCAGTTGCGGAGGTACATAGTGATTCGCTGCTTGTCCATGTTCTTGAATAACAGCATTGACTGTTGCTGTTCCCTGTATTCTAGCATTGTAGACACAATTTCCGGTGGAGTGTCCGGCAGTGTTGCAGATAGCGCAGAATGTTTGATTTAGCACACAGTTAGCACTAGTATGACCTGAATTTTTGCATGTGATACAGTACACTTGTCTGGTTATATCTTCAGTCATGGTTTTGTTTGCTTTTAACCACTCTAGATCTTCTGTAAATCCACCGACCTTGGATTCCAGTTGCAGAGCCATGGCGATGACTGCATCTAATGTCATTGCTCCGACACATCTGATAATCATGATCTGCTTCAATTGTGGGTTTAAACCATTGATAAACCACTGAGTGATGACGTCATCTGGTAAGTTGGCGTGGGCCTGTGGTATCTGTCGCAAGTGTGTTCTAAAAAGTGTAGCATATTCTTGGACAGTCTGATTCGCCTTCTGTCGGTTGTTCTGTAAATACTCAAAGATTTCGGCGGGATTCTTCTTTAGCCTAAATCGTTGCAAAAAAGCATCTCGTACTGCATCATAGGTACCGAAATGATTAATGTCGTATTCCGTAAGCCATCTAGCCGCTTCATTGACCAGAGTAGATTGAAAAACAATGGCTTTGTATGCCTGATCCGGTGGATGGTTGAGGACTACATAAGTGATCTCGAAAGTGCGTACGTGAGCATCTGGGTCATCTCCTGGGAATCCACCAAATTTCGTGTATGTTACTCCTGTTGGAGGCGTCCTTGGTTGACCTAACTGTTGTTGTTGTTGTTGTCCGTTCATCGTGGGTGTCTCAGGTCCTTCTTCTGTATCTTGAGGTTGATTAGTTAAACTATCAGAATCTGGATCGCCGGATGGCGTGCCTTCCGGTGTGCTGGTTTTGCGCAGGATACTTCGGACCTCAGCTTCGAATAGGTCTCCTTCTTTCTGGATGTCCAATATCCGAAATCTTTCTTCCAAGCACGCGGGTCGGGCTGAGGACTCCGCAAAAAATGCTAATCCTTGGCCGCTACCGGAATATCACTGGAATGAACTGACAGTGTACCAGACTGTAGTGTTTTTCCGCTTTTACTGATTTCTTTTCCTAGAGTTTGTCTAATCGTGGATAACTCTGAATCTTTATCCAAGATTGTTAAACTGGTCTCCAGCGGCGTCTTGATAGATTCTGGAATTACTATACTTTGGTTAGGCTGGGTCGAAATGACACCAGAATGTACCAAAGGCGTTGATTGTTGCACCGGAATATGACCGGAATTAATTCTAACGTCCTTAACTTGCTTGACCACTAGGTCAGGCCGCGTTATACCTTCTTCTTCTAGGGTTGTTTTTAGTACTTTTCTTGTTCCAACCGTATGGTTCCTAGGATACATTTCGCCAGACCGAGTAACCGGCATGTATCATTGCTTTAGTAGCACTATCTGAGCAGTTGGCAACAATCTGGCTCTGTTGCTACCGTCAGTCAATCGAACGATAAACGTAGTGTTTGATTATGAACAAACATCCAGCATGCTACTGCTACTGTTCATAGATAACTGGCAACCTGATGCCACCCTCCCACAGACGGCGCCAAATGTTAAACTGCTTATGGTTTAATCGTTACTCTACTTCCTATTCAAATACTTCAAGTTCAACCGGTTCCAGATCTTTCTAACCGCAATCTTTCTCTTAGCCACGTGGGTCCTTGGGAGTGGTAGGGGTCTGTTAGACAGAGGCCCTGTACTATTTTCCCAATTTAACACACAATCTTGATGTCATCCCGTCCTTAGCTCAGTATCCATCCCTGAACAACGGAAGTCTGTTCAGTGTATGGTAATTAAAACTTCAGGACTGAGGGCAGCAATCCGGTTACGTAATTTACGCGCAAAAGATACTTCAATAACACAGTCACCTAATCCGTACTTCGTCAGGGCAGCTAGGTATACCAACTAGACATCATATCTTAAAGTTACGCGGACTCGAATAATCAATCTCCTCGTAATAAACAGCTAATCATAAGTCGACGATGTTCTACTCACATTCAGACCATTACAGCTACTAGTCTTTCCGTAGTTGGAGTAAACAGCAAATATAAGATACAGTAACGAATTCGGTCGCTTACAGAACTTTACAGACAATTAGTTCGAGATTACTCTTCGCACTACCTACTTCACCGAAGAACTGCCAAATAACATACCACACTTGTTAACACTCAGAGTCACACTCAACCATCACCGAACAGATTCGCCACACCATACAACTGATTCGTCATTCTGTATTAAGGTGAGTATAATCGAGTAGCAGGAGTACAGACGGAACAGATCAAAGCAGAACTTATCCTAACAACATATACGCGCACACAATGCGTTACAGCACTCTCAAACGAGGCTCAATCAAACAACACACTACAATTCCCACAAAAACGGGGCTGCCCCGCTCTTTTTGTTCATTGCCTTAAATAGAGGATTTTCTACAAGGGTGCGCACTTCTGCAGTTACCTGCGCGTTCCGTGAAAGATTCTCTTTTTTCATTTAAGCTCCCTGTCCTCGTACTCTTGTCCTTGTTCGGCGGCGGTCCAGCACTTTTACATTTAAGGCACCTATCCGGGTTCATCCGTCCTGGTTCGGCGGCTCTCTAACAAAGAGATAGATAGATAGATAGGTAGGTAGAAAGATAGATACATAGATAAATAGGTAGATAGATATATAGATAGATGGATAGATAGATGGATAGAAAGACGAATAGACAGATCGATAGATACATAGAAAGATAGTTAAGATATAGATAGATAGATAGATAGATAGATAGATAGATAGATATATAGATAGATGGATATATAGATAGATAGAAAGACAGATAGATATATCGTCAGAGACATAGATAGATATATCGTCAGAGACATAGATAGATAGATAATATATAGATACATAGATAGATAGATAGATAGATAGATAGATAGATAGATAAATAGATAGATAGATAGATAGATAGATAGAGAGATAGTGTTGGGGGTTTTCTTGGACGTGAAGGAGTTTGAGGGTTTGTAGGAGAAAAAAGAAGAAGAACAAGAGACGAAATAACTCAGACAAGCTTCTGCAGAAACACCCTTGAACCTTTGAACCTTGAGTTTTTTATTACAATAGAAGGATTACACTATTTCATTCAATCCGAGTTAATACTCGGGCGCAATTACAGAGAATGCTCAATCATAAAAGATCAATTATCTCAGAATCTCCCAGCAGCCGGCCTCTTCTGCACCAGTCCTTCACTTGCTTCCAGCTTCTCCTTGTGCACACCTTGCACTAAGCTTCCACGAGCTGAGGGACTAATCTCTTTTGGGCCTGATCGCGGAGAGAGACTTTTGGGATTGGTCTCTTGCTTCGCACTCTCTGCACCTCCCTTAGCCTCACTTCTTGCACTCTTCACTTTCCGCGGTCGACACACACCAGTGACTCTTCACTTCTCCCTTTCTTCTTACTTCTAGTGTCCAAGAATAGCCTTTTGTCTCTCTTTTGTTGAGTCCGCCGGTTCCGCGCACTCTAACTGTAATACAATCTTGGTGCCCTTTCAATGTCCCAAGATTGTCTTTTGAACTGGTCACCAACGACTCGCTACTTTGTCCTGTAGTGACTTTAGAACAAAAGTGACTTTTAGAACAAAATTTTGATTGGGCGACCCTATTTCCACCTTTGCGTACGCGGCCGCTTCCATACCTTCACCTTTCCTTTTAATTCTTTACTTTTGCACCTAAGATTTTAAACTCATCCTTTGAACCTTAAGAGAAAAAATACTTTGCATCCTTAGTTTCAACCGGTTAGGGCTCGACAGATGCCCACCACCTAAAGATCTCTCCGTCCCGGAGAGACAACAGCAATACAAAACAGAAAAATTTCAAAGACAGCAGACAGGAAAAGAACGAAGCTGAGGCAAGAAAAGAGTTAAAGGGTGTGTGTATTATTTAAGTAAGAAAAAGCATAAGGCACCCTACAAGAATTATTGACAAAATCAGAGGGATGAGAAATTTATTGACAAAGCGATAATGGAAGCTAAGAGCAATTATTATGAAGGGAATGAGCAATTTATTGAGACTGTGGACGGCAAATTATTGTGCAGGGTGATTGGGATTCTCAGCCGATGTTGGTGGAGAGGGGGGCAAAGGAACAGAAGCTTGTTCAATCATATGCTGTAGCGAACTAAGGCATTGCCTAAGATTGTCCCTGTCCCGTCGGATACGTCTGCATGCAGGGTTAGCACATAGCCCTAAGTTAGAGCAATTTTGAAGATCTTCTAAGGCTTTCAACGCAGAGTCGGCCATATCTCGATAGTGATCTCTCTCCTCTTTGAGCAATCGTGCCGTTTCATTGAGCGATTGCCATTGAGAAGTAGCCATGCGATTGATGTTGTCAATGGTTGAGATATATTGCTGATGAACCGACGCTGCCGCCGATACCGAATCTAAGGAAAGCTGGGAGGCTTGAGCACTGCCGAGAGCAACTGCGCTCGCGTCGCGGAGTAAATGTAAAAAGGAAGGGGTGGATGGGAGGTCAAATGGCGGAGTAGTGGAGGCAGGTGGATTTGGGGGGAGATTGGAAGGTTGGTTTACATGTGGACGGGGAGGAGGGGTTGTAGATGGAGAAGGAGCAGGTTGGTCACCGGTACGTTGAAAAACAGAACTTGGAGGACGAAGGGGTGTACAGGTGGGGTTTTGCGGGTCGAGTTGGGTTTGAATGTGTGGGCGAAAGGATGCGGTCGAAGAAGATCTCTGAGGGGGAACAGGTTCAGGAGTATGAATTGTGGCAGTAGTAGGAGATGTAGTGAGGAGAGGGGAGGCGGAGTGTGGATGAAGGGGAGGAATATCAGGTGGTGCGGAGGGTATTGTTGGAACGGAAGTCGAGCCAATGGAGAGTGTAGGGGAGGGGGGAGGGCGGGAGATGGAAGGCAGAACCGGAGCTGTGTGGGATTGGGGTAGTGAAGGATTAGCAAAATGCACAGAGAGATGATATAACCAAGCTAGCAATGGAGCAGAATATATGGAAAAGGCACGAGATTGGCGAGTGATAGCTCCACGAAGTCTACTAGAGCGCAAGCTTAAGGAACTATAGAGGAGGGCGGCGTAGGGGTACGGGCGGCTAGTGAGGAAGCAGTAGAGTGGATCAGCAATGCGAATATCGGATAGTGGAAGTTGAGAGGTGGGGCTACGAAGTAAAAAGAAAAAGATGAAGGAATTAAGAATGGATTGCATTCGGATGGAAAAACTTGCATGATTTTCAAAGCGAGCTTTACAAAATGCAATTGTGTCAGAGGGGGATACTCTCGAGTATAAGAATGGAGGGCTGCTGTAGTGAATGATGGAGGAGTGTATACTGGTGGCAAGGTCGGAGATTGTGAGAGTGTCGGTGCGAAAAGTGGGGAACAACCTGAGAGCTTCATAGACATCATTATGGTTGGATGGGTCCTGCAAGACAACGTTGGCCAAGCCCAAAAGTCCTGCATACTGAAGATTTTCGGCTGAGAAAAGATTACGGAGATCAATGGGGGGAACGGATAGATGAAGACGAATTTGGATATTCAAATCCGGTGGAAGAAAAAGGCGCATGTAATCGCCTGAAGGGGAATAAGGTTGCGAGATCTGCGAAACAGAAGGAGAGGGAGAAGAGGAAGGGGGGCGAGGAAGGGAAGGTGGAGAATAAATATCGATTGAATCAGAGCGAACGGAATAGGTAGGGATATTTAGAAGTGGGGGAGGAAATGGAGGATGAAGAGCGGAAGTCGAGGCATCTGGTGGGGGATAAGGGGAGTCTGTGGATGCAGGAAGCGGGGTGGGAAGTGAAACTGGCAATGTGGGGACCGGGTAGACGAGGGTGGTAATTGTTCGTGTATGCGACCGTTGAGGATCTGAATGAGTGTCAGTGGGATTGGTCGTTTGTAAGGCCGAAGATGGGAATTCCGAAATAGCTGCCTGTGTTGAAGGATCGGTCATTTGGGGCTGGAGCTTGAGGAGTTGGGAATATGGCGAGGAGTTGGGAATATTGTGGATTGTGATGGGTGCAAAGTCCCTAGATGGGCAGAGAGCGCTGCGGGTGTGAGAGGCGGGGATTCAGAGGGGGTGGTGGGAAGGGGAAGGCGGATTGGGTGGTGGGATGGGGGAGGCGGATGGGGTGGTGGGTTGGGGGAGGTGGATGGGGGGTGGGTTGGGGGAGGCGGATGGGGTGGTGGGTTGGGGTTGAGAGAGGGGTTGGAGATGGGGGGTAGGCGAGGGGTGGGAGAGGGGGCGTAGAGGTTGGCGGAGAGGTTGGCGCTACGGGAGATAGGGGGGTTGGAAGGGGGGGTCCGATGAGTGAGGTTGAGAGAGGGGGTTGGAGATGGGGGGTAGGCGAGGGGTGGGAGAGGGGACGGAGAGGTGGGAGATAGGGGGGTTGGAAGGGGGGGTCCGATGAGCAAGTTGAAGAGGGGTTCGGATGGGGAGGTGGGCGGGGGGAGTTGGATAAGGGGGTGGGAAGGGGGGGCCGGATGGGGTGGTGAGCGAGGGGGTTGGGGAGGGGGCGGAGAGGTTGGCACGGGGTCGGATGGGGAGGTGGAAGGGGGGGGTCAGATGGGGTGGTGGGCGAGGGGAGTTGGATAGGGGGGTAGGAAGGGGGGGGCCGGATGGGGTGGTGAGCGAGGGGGTTGGGGAGGGGGCGGAGAACGCGGAGAGGGGGCGCGGAGAGGGGGGCGCGTAGAGGGGAGCGCGGTTGTGAGAGGGGGAAGTGGGGGGTTGGGTGGTGGGTTGGGTGAGGCGGATGGGGGGGTGGGTTGGGGGAGGCGGATGGGGGGGTGGGTTGGGGGAGGCGGGTGGGGTGGTGGGTTGGGGTTGAGAGAGGGGGTTGGAGATGGGGGGTAGGCGAGGGGTGGGAGAGGGGGCGGAGAGGTTGGCGCTACGGGAGATAGGGGGGTTGGAAGGGGGGGTCCGATGGAGCAGTGGGCGGGGGGGTAGGATAGGGGGTGTTAGACGGCCGCCGGACAAGGACAATTGTACTTAGACAGAGGGCTTTAATGAAGAAAGAACCCTTCGGGAAATGCGCGGTAAAGAAAGATTCGCGCAAACGTACTTAGACAGAGGGCTTTAATGAAGTAAGAACCCTTCGGGAAATGCGCGGTAAAGAAAGATTCGCGCAAACCTTGTAACATATTTCTATTTAAAGCAATGAAAGGAAAGCGGTAGAGAGCCCGGTTTTTGGGAATTGCAAGTGTAGTATTGTATGTGTATGTGTTCTGTTCCGTCTGTTCCAATGTCCCTGCTGCGTATCTGTTTGTGTGCGTAGGCGCGTTATAATGCAGTGTTACGAATCGATATTGTGTTGTAGAGATTCCGTCCGGTACTGATTGAAGTGTTCCTGAATGTTGCTCAAGCTAGAACGCGTTGTTTGATAGTTCTTCTGTGGAGCTAGGAAGTGTAACGAACCAACACGGTTCGACTGTGTGTTACGAGTCTGTATAATTGACTGAGTCGGTATCATAATCTGTGTTAAGATTAGTACCGGTAATATTCTGAATACGAGTAGAGTAATAAGAAGGTTTGCGACAAGTTACTGTCAGTAGGCATTTCAGCTTGAAGTCGGCACACGATAATCTGTAGAGTGACAAGAAGAACTGCGTGGTGTATGCGTGTGAAGTTACCCAGAGTGCGTCTCGTGTATTGACTGTTGATCCGAACTACTGCTCAACTACTATAGCAGGATAGTCTGGAGTGTTGGATTCGAATACATTGTTAGGCCTTGGTTGATGAGAACAACTACTGAGCCAAGACGCGCGAACAGACTGACGGTCGAATGAGGAGTTGGGAAAATAGTACAGGGCCTCTGTTTAACAGACCCCTACTGTTGGTGTAAATCAAGCCTTCACACTTGGCTTTGATTTGTACCTTGAAGACTCAACATAAAGCTTGGACCATGGAAGCCTAGCTTGGGCTAATTCATGAAGATATCACCTGAAGAATGAACCATAGAAACTCATGCTTATGAGTTTTCACTTTTTTACTTAATTGTAAAAGTCATTATGACTTGGAATATTTTGTAATCACACCTACTAGAGAAAGTCGTGGAAATTTGAATGGTTGTAATAGAGAGAATATCTCCCTAAGTTTAGTGGAGAGATTCTAGGGAGCTTCAATTTGAATTTCAAATTCAAATGATCTATCAACACTTATAAAAACCATGGAAAAAAGTCGCGTGTCAGAGTCACTCCTCCAGAGGCATTTCTGAGTGAATTGTTGAGTGTGTATGAGCTACACCATAGCCTACACCTTTGAGTACCATTGAGCATCACATTACATGCCAATGGGAATGTACAATCATTAGATTTAATCAATATACTTACATTCATAATCTCTGGTTTCTCTGAGTGACTACCTTCAACTCTGTCAACTTCCAAGAGGCATATCTCAAGATCTACTGAACCAAATTGGATGATTCAAAGTGCATTGGATTCAGCTCAAAGTCTACTATACACCTACAATATTTCAAGGCCATTGGATCTACCATCACAGAGAAATCTTAGTCGGGGTGCTCACTGGTCTGTGACTGTAAGTCTCCTAAAAAATCGGGGGTACACCTTATTTTGCTAAAGTGATTTCTCTGAGTGTAGTTTATCATTTCTTTTCATTCCACTTGCAAATGGAAGCTTACTAAGCTAATAGAATATCTCTAGAAGGAATTTTGCTAATTGTATTTACACTGGTCACACTGAGCATAACATTGAGCAAGTATCAAGACCAAAATAGAAAGTTTTTCAAGTCTTGTGATTTTCAAAGTAGTCTGTTTTGATCAAGTCATTACTCAAACCTTTTCCAAAGTACATATAGCATATTTTGGTATCATTTGGAAGCTCAAGGAGTCTACTAAGCATATCTGGAGTCAAAGGAGGGCAGGTGTGAAGCAGGTTTTGCTGCATCAACTCAACTCTTGAGTGCATTCAGCCATCACATTCAACAGTGGTATCAGAGCAAATAAGGTAATCATGGGTGATGGTTTCCCTTCCTTCATTGACAAATTAGACAGGAACAACTACCAAGCTTGGTCTCTGAGGATGAAGACCTATCTACAAGGAAGGAGCTTGTTTGGATACATATCAGGAGATGAGGAATTGCCCTCATTCAAGACTAGAGGCCTACCTACAAAGGATGAACATGAGAGGCTCAACCAATGGTGTGCAAAAGATGCTTTGGCAAGGTTTTATCTCTTAAACTCAATATCTGACTTTCTTTTACCTCATGTAAGGAATTGTAAGACTTCCCAAGAGACTTGGGAAACCTTGTCAACATACTTTTCATCAAGCACAAGGGCCAGAAAGAATCAGCTATTGATTGAGTTTACAACTCTTAGGAAGCAATCAAAACAATGTGTCTCAGATTTTGTCACCAAAGTCAAAGACATTGCAGATCAACTTGCAAGTGTTGGAGAAGAAATTGAGGAAGAGCAAATAGTCAGACAAGTGATCAATGGACTAAAGGTAGATGACAAGTGGGAGAGCTTTACCACAGCAATGGACTTATACATGGACATCCAAGCACCTGATCTAACAACTCTGATTGGACAACTCTTTACACATGAAGCAAAGATCACAAAGAATGGAGAGCAATCAAAAGGTAACAATCCCTCTGCCCTATATACTGATAAGAAGGTAAAAGATAAAGGTAAAAGCAAGAAGGTTGATGAAGAAGGCTCTACCTCCCAAGCAAACTATGCAGGGAGAGGTAGATCATCTAGAGGTAGGGGCAGAGGAGGTAAGTCAGGTAGGGGGAGACCCTACAATCAATCTCCATGCAATATCTGTGTCTTGTCTAACCATACTACAGATGAATGTTACAAAAACTACAAGAACCAAAGAGGAAGAGGTCACCAAAGAGGAGGATACTCTCAAGGCAGAGGCAGATTCAACCAATCTCAAGGCTACCATGGCTACAACAATAATTACAACAATAACTACAATCACAATGGCAACTATCAAGGTGGATACAGAAATAGAAAAGATTACAACAATTATGCAGAGGAGCAAGATGATTCCCTGTTGATCATGAATATGACATCTAAATCAGGTATCAATGATGACCACTTATTCTATATTGATTCAGGTTGCTCTAACCATGTAGCTGGAAATGTTGCCTTACTCTTTGATTTGGAAGAACCCAAAGGCAAGCACCAAGTGCAGACAGGTGATGACACTAAACATTCAGTTGTTAAAGTAGGCAATGTCAAAACAAGTGATGGTAATCAGAATTTATTGAGCAGAGTGTTGTATGTTCCAACAATCACCAAGAATCTGATGAGTGTAGGTCAGATTGTGGAAAAAGGTCTATAGGTCAGGTTCACTCAACATGGTGCATATGTGGAGGATCCAAGACATGGATTCAGAAGGATAGCCAAGGGAGAAAAATCAGGTGGATTGTTTACCTTTGAACTTGAAGACACTAAAAGTATTGCTTTGTACAACGATAAGGATCAAACCCTATCAGAATTGGAGATTTGGCACAAGAGATTAGGTCACATTGGAGAGAGGACTTTAAAACAAATGATTAGGGATCAATGTGTGCTTGGGATACCTAATGTATCCAAGAAACACATGATATACAAGTGTGGGGCTTGTCAATTTGGTAAGTCACACAGGTTGCCTTATACCAAGAAAGGTTTTATGCATGAAGATTATCTGGAATTGGTGCATACAGATGTTTGGGGACCTAGCAAGGAGCCATCCATATCTGGATCAAGGTACTATGTGTCCTTTATTGATGACTATAGCAGGTGGACTGTCTTATACTTCATGAAACATAAAGATGAAGTATTTAATTGTTTCAAAAGGTATCTTGCATTAGTTGAAAATCAAACAGGTAGACATTTGAAGAAGCTAAGGTCAGATGGTGGTGGAGAATACTTCTCCAATGACTTTGAAGATTTCTTGCAGGAAAGAGGCATCAAGAGGGAGATTACTACAAGGTACTCACCTGAACAAAATGGGGTAGCTGAAAGGAGGAATAGACTCATTGTAGAGACAGCTAGGTCTATGCTTAATGAGAAAAAATTGCCAAATTATCTTTGGGCAGAGAGTGTATCTACTGCCACATATTTAATTAACAGGTTGCCATCAAAGACACTTGATGGGATGACACCCTATGAGGCTTGGCATGGTAAGAGACCATCTCTGGATCATTGCAAAATTTTTGGATGTGTTGCATATGTGCATATTCCCTCACAGGTAAGGGGAAAGCTAGACCCTAAAGCTGAAAAATGTATCTTCATTGGTTATGATTTGAATCAGAAGGGATACAGATTCTACAACCCCTCAAACAAAGGCTTCAAGGTAAGCAGAGATGTCATCTTTGATGAAAATGATTCATGGTATGAAAATGAGTGCAGGAAAGTTAGCCTACCTTATGACATGGAAGAAGACTTTCCCAAGCTTATCAGGAAAGAACCAATTCAGAAAGAGGACACAAGCTCAGATGATGAAGACACCATCAACATTGAAGAGTTCAAGGCTTGGAAATCCAAAGGGAAGATGAAGATGAAGCAACTAGAAGATAATCCAGAATCCTCAACTCAAGCTATGAGGAGATCTCAGAGAGAAAAGAAAAAACCTATTAGGTATGGGTATGATACTGCAGTTGTAACCAAGCACTCTGTATATCTTGCAAAGGATCTCTTGAATGAAGAACCAGGTACATTTGAAGAAGCAATTACTAAACCAGAATGGAAGGAAGCAATGGATGAAGAAATGGAGGCTGTCAAGGAAAGTGACACTTGGGACTTGGTACCCAAGAAGGACTCCATGAAGGTGATAGGATCCAGATGGATCTACAAACTCAAGAGGAACTCAGATGGTACAATAAACAGGTATAAAGCTAGGTTGGTAGCCAAGGGTTTTGCACAAACCCAAGGCATTGATTATGAGGAGACATTTTCTCCTGTGGCCAAGATGCCAACTATCAGAATTATGGTGAGTGTAGCTGCATCAAAAAATTGGAACATGTACCAATTAGATGTGAAGAATGCATTCTTGAATGGATGGATATCTGAAGAAGTCTACATGTCACAAGCACCTGGCTATGAAGATCCTAATAAGGTAAATCATGTTTGTAAATTGAAGAAGGCTCTGTATGGATTGAAGCACGCACCTAGAGCATGGAATTACAGGTTGACAACCTATCTCCTAGATCAAGGATTTGTGATGAGTAAAGCAGATACTTCATTGTTTATCAAAAGGAACAATTCAGAGGTAATATACTTGTGTGTCTATGTTGATGACATCATTATTATAGGAAATGATGTTCAGGGAATTAGACACATCAAAGGACAGATGATAAAAGAATTCAAGATCAATGATCTTGGTTTATTGAAGTACTTCCTAGGACTTGAATTGGTCTACACAAACTCAGGTATCTTTATTACTCAGAAGAAGTACATTCAGGACATGGTCAAGAAGTTTAATTTGCAGGAAGCTAAAGTCTCAAACATTCCTATGGAGGTCAACCACAAACTCAGTGCACATGAAGGAGAAGAACTCCAAGATATTACAGGTTACCAAAGTTTGGTAGGTAGTCTAAATTATGCTACCTTAACCAGGATTGATATATCTTATGGTGTTAGTGTACTTAGCCAATTTATGCACAAACCAAGAGTACCTCATTTGGAGGCAACAAAGAAGATAGTAAAGTACCTAAAGGGAACACAAAATCATGGTTTGTACTTTCCATATTCATCAGACATTGATATTAAGGTATACTCAGATGCAGATTGGGCAGGTTGCAAGGATGACAGGAGAAGCACATCTGGTTACATATGCTTTGCAAGTGATAAACCAATTTCTTGGTCATCCAAGAAACAACCCACAGTAGCTTTGTCATCTACTGAGGCAGAGTATAGAGGGCTAGCAAATGCCACTCAAGAAGCCATATGGTTGAAGCTTTTATATTCAGAATTGGGCCTACATACAAGGCCACCTGTCATATTTGGTGATAACACAAGATCTCTTCACCTAGCAGCTAATCCAATTTATCATGCTAGGACAAAACACATAGAGGTTCACTACCACTATGTGAGGGAGAAGTTACTTAGCAAAGAAATTCAATTGTCATATGTGTCTACTAATATACAATGTGCAAATTTGCTTACTAAAGCTCTGGATGGAAGCAAGCTATGCAGATTTAAATCCATGATTGGATTGCAGGAAATAATTGAAGACTAGAGATGAAGACTTGAGCCAAAGTGTTTGGCTTGAGGGGGAGCTGTTGGTGTAAATCAAGCCTTCACACTTGGCTTTGATTTGTACCTTGAAGACTCAACATAAAGCTTGGACCATGAAAGCCTAGCTTGGGCTAATTCATGAAGATATCACCTAAAGAATGAACCATAGAAACTCATGCTTATGAGTTTTCACTTTTTTACTTAATTGTAAAAGTCATTATGACTTGGAATATTTTGTAATCACACCTACTAGAGAAAGTCGTGGAAATTTGAATGGTTGTAATAGAGAGAATATCTCCCTAAGTTTAGTGGAGAGATTCTAGGGAGCTTCAATTTGAATTTCAAATTCAAATGATCTATCAACACTTATAAAAACCATGGAAAAAAGTCGCGGGTCAGAGTCACTCCTCCCGAGGCATTTCTGAGTGAATTGTTGAGTGTGTATGAGCTACACCATAGCCTACACCTCTGAGTACCATTGAGCATCACATTACATGCCAATGGGAATGTACAATCATTAGATTTAATCAATATACTTACATTCATAATCTCTGGTTTCTCTGAGTGACTACCTTCAACTCTGTCAACTTCCAAGAGGCATATCTCAAGATCTACTGAACCAAATTGGATGATTCAAAGTGCATTGGATTCAGCTCAAAGTCTACTATACACCTACAAAATGTCAAGGCCATTGGATCTACCATCACAGAGAAATCTCAGTCGGGGTGCTCACTGGTCTGTGACTGTAAGTCTCCTAAAAAATCGGGGGTACACCTTATTTTGCTAAAGTGATTTCTCTGAGTGTAGTTTATCATTTCTTTTCATTCCACTTGCAAATGGAAGCTTACTAAGCTAATAGAATATCTCTAGAAGGAATTTTGCTAATTGTAACTACACTGGTCACACTGAGCATAACACTGAGCAAGTATCAAGACCAAAATAGAAAGTTTTTCAAGTCTTGTGATTTTCAAAGTAGTCTGTTTTGATCAAGTCATTACTCAAACCTTTTCCAAAGTACATATAGCATATTTTGGTATCATTTGGAAGCTCAAGGAGTCTACTAAGCATATCTGGAGTCAAAGGAGGGCAGGTGTGAAGCAGGTTTTGCTGCATCAACTCAACTCTTGAGTGCATTCAGCCATCACATTCAACACCTACCACTCCCAAGGACCCACGTGGCTAAGAGAACGATTGCGGTTAGAAGATTTGGAACCGGTTGAACTTGAAGCATTTGAATAGGAAATAAAGTAACGATTAAACCATAATCAGTTTAACATTTGGTGTCGTCTGTGGGAAAGTGGCAACTGTTTACCAGTCTCTGCGGTAAAGTAGCATTTGATTACGAGTTACTTGTGAGAAAGTGGCATTAGAGTGATAGCGGTTTGTAAGAAGCAAAATTCCAGTAACATTTGATTTACTGACAGTAGCAACAGACCCAGATTGTTGCAAACTGCTCAGATAGTATCACGGGGCAATGATACATGCGGATCACTCGATCGGGCGAAACATATCCTAAGAACCGTAAGGCTGAAGCACGAAAATCACAAAAGATAGCCTCGGGAGAAGTAGGCATAACTAGATCTGACCCAGTGATCAAGAAAAGTGGGAACGTTACGACTGATTCCAGTCATATTCCGACGGAACGATCAACACCTTTGGTACATTCTGGTGCTACTTCGACCCAGCCTATCGAAGATATAGGGAGTCCAGAATGCATCAAAACACTGTTGGAACCTAGTTTAACAATATCAGATAAAGATTTAGAGTTATCTACGATCAGAAATACGTTAGGAAAATTCGGCAAAAGCAGTAAAACATGGCATTCTAGCACAATTTTGGTTCATTCCGGTGAGATTCCGGTGATAGAATCACCGATCGCTGGCAAAGGTTTAGCCTTTTTTGCGGAATCACCAGCTCAACCTTCGTGTTTGGAAGAAAGATTTCGGATATTAGACATCCAGAAGGAAGGAAAGCTGTTCGAAACAGAGATCCGAAGCATCCTAAGTCGAAACAGCACACCGGAAAGCGCACCATCCGGCGATACAAGTCCAGTTAGTTCGACCAATCAATCCCGAGATACAGAAGGAATCCCTGAAACATTCACAATGAGCGGGCAACAACAACAACAACAACTAGGTCAGCCAAGGCCGCCTCCAACAGGAGTAACCTACACGAAATTCGGTGGATTCCCAGGAGATGACCCAGACGCTCATGTACGAACTTTTGAGATAAGTTATGCAGTTCTTAACCATCCACCAGATCAGGCGTATAAGGCCATTGTTTTTCAATCTACACTGGTCAATGAAGCAGCGAGATGGCTCATGGAATATGATATTAATCATTTTGGTACTTACGATGCAGTACAAGATGCCTTTCTACAACGATTCAGACTAAAGAAGAATCCTGCTGAGATCTTTGATTATTTACAGAACAACCGACAGAAGGCAAATCAGACTGTCCAAGAATACGCTACTCTCTTCAGAACACATTTACGGCAGATACCACAGGCACATGCTAATCTACCTGATGATGTCATCTCTCAATGGTTTATCAATGGACTAACCCCACAACTGAAGCAGATTATGATCATAAGATGTGTCGGAGCAATGACACTGGATGCAGTCATTGCAATGGCTCTACACTTGGAATCCAAGGTTGGTGGATTTTCAGAAGACTTGGAATGGTTAAGGACAAACAAAAATATGACTGAAGATATAACCAGGCAAGTATACTGCACCACGTGCAAAAATTCAGGGCATACAAGTGCCAATTGTGCACTAAATCAAGCGTTTTGCGCTATCTGCAACTCTGCCGGACACACCATCGGAAACTGTGTTTACAATGCCAGAATACAAGGGGCAGCAACAGTCAATGCAGTCATCCAAGAACAGGTACAGCCGACGAATTACTATGTGCCTCCGCAACTAAGAAACAATCAACCCCCAAGATATCGGAACTATCGAGGACAAAGGAACAACAATTATAATGCCAACCGATGGCAGAACGGACTACCACCGGAAAATCCCAATTTACCACCTCCACGCTGTCATTTCTGTGGCGAATTCGGCCACATTAGGAGGTTTTGCAAAGATGCAGTGGAATATGATCAAAAAAAGAAGGAGCGCCAAAATCCAATGACCAACATGGTAAAAATCACATCGTTAGAGACACAGACTGCTACAGTCCACACCCGTTCCGGTAAACAACTTCAGCTGGCAGCAGAAATCTTTGAACCTGGGATACAAGAACAACATAGGATGTATAACAAGGCTAGTCACTGGACCACAACAGAACCATCAGTGTTCCCAGAACCTATTCCAGTGACTCAGGCTTCTTCGTCAGAGAACGGAACGGAACAAAAGAAGGCACCAGCAGAGTCATCATCATCAGTAGAGACAATAGTAGACACTTCTGCGTCAGTACAGACCACAAGTCCACAAGAGCAAGACAGCCAAGCTCAACAGGCCTGGAAAATTTTGTCCAAAGCATCCATCACTCTGCCTCTAGGCCAACTTTTGGCGTTAGTACCTGGAATCCGGCAACAGTTTCAACAACATTTCAGCCCGGCACCCTCTTGCATTCCGGCAACCGCCGTAGTTCAACCGGAATATGATTCTACGGTTGATCATGCAGTGCCCTTGATTACAGTATGGTATAAGAATCAGAAGATCACGCAGGTATTAATTGACGGAGGCTCCGGCGTAAACATTGCAACCGCAGCATTATGTAAAAAGCTAGGCTGGACCGAAATCGAACCAATTCAATTCTTTGTCAGAATGGTTGATCAATCTAGAGTCCATCCCGTAGGACTTGTACGGAATGTACCCATTACTCTACAAGGTACGACTTTCAAAATGACTTTTGTTATACTAGATCTGCCCGAGTCCACTTTGAATTACAACCTTCTTTTCGACCGACCTTGGCTGAAGCATGCAAAGGTAATACAGGACTGGTTTGCGCAAGAGCTCACATTCAAGGATGCCAATCGTAAATATGTGGTAAAACTAGATGCTATACAACCCTGCGAACCTCACGCCAGACCCTATCTTGCTGAACCAATTCATATGTTAGATGGACTATCAGATGATGAAGAAGAGCAATTTCTGAAGAGTAACACCGATTTAATGTCTCTAGGAACTGTTGATCTACAGTTCGTCATCGATAACTAGAACACTTCAGTTTGTGCAGTAGTAGCTATCACCGAAAAGTCTAACCAAGAAGATATTGAATTACAACCACTATTCAAGCCAACAGAGGATACAGAGAACCCGCAACAATTTTATGTCCCTAAAGACCAGCTGATCACGTACAATCTAGGAGACAAGGACCATCCTCGACCTGTAAAAATAAGGCAAAACTTACCGGAAATCTTTCAGGCTAATTTGATTCATCTTCTTCGCGAATTCTCAGACGTCTTTGCATGGGATTACAAAGACATGAAAGGATTAGATCCGCGCATTTATCAACACAGAGTTATGTTGAAACCTGAAGTTAAACCAAACAAACAACCCAGCTACCGAATGAATCCCAATTATGCATCACAGGTAAAAGCCGAACTTGACAGATTATTAAAAGTGGGGTTCATCGTACTAGTAGAGCATGCTGAATGGATCTCACCAATTGTGATTGTACCAAGAAAAACAAGCAATTACGAATCTGTGTGGATTACCGGAAATTAAACGCAGCAACAGTACCAGACCCGTTCCCGATCCCTTTTTTGGATACCATGCTTGATAGAGTCGCAGGTCATGAAATATATTCATTCTTAGATGGATATAGTGGTTACAATCATGTTAGAATGGCTGAAGAAGATATACCAAAAACTGCTTTCATTACCAATTGGGGTGTCTTCGCCTACACCGTAATGTGGTTCGGATTAAGAAATGCACCAAGCACATTTCAAAGATGTATGCAGGAGATATTTTCTCCTTATCTCACTTCATTCATGCAAGTATATCTTGACGACTTCTCAATCTTTGGGAAGATGATAGCACATTTAAGTCATTTGCGATGTTGTTTTCAGAAGTGTAGAGAATATAGACTCTGTCTTAACCCAAACAAATCCGTGTTTGCGGTTTCATGTGGCAAACTACTTGGGCATATTGTATCTGCTCAAGGTATCCGAGTAGACCCAGATAAGATTTCGGCAATTTTAGAAGCCCCGGTACCCGCAACTCCAAAAGAAGTAATGCGTTTTATGGGTCAAATACGGTGGCATGGCAGACACTTACGGTGGCTTGCTCACCTAGCAGTACCACTAAACAGGCTAATCACAAAAACTCCCCGACAGTTTGAATGGACTGAAGAATGCCAAACTACATTTGATCGGCTCAAGTATCTCCTGACGCAAGCCCCAATTTTACAACCACCGGACTGGGACAATCCGTTCCATGTTTTTGTCGACGCTTCAGATATTGCAATTGGCAGTATTCTGATGCAGCAAACAGATAAGTGGTTTCGCCTTGTTTATTACGCCAGTAGAAGGCTTGCACCGGCAGAAAAGAACTATTCCACTACTGAAAGAGAATGTCTAGGATTGATTTACTCAATCAAAAAGTTCAGACATTATCTACTAGGCCGGAAGTTTACCTTTCATGTGGACCATGCTGCCCTTGTTTATCTAGTAAGACAGCAGCATTTAGGTGGACGATTAGCACGATGGGTGCTACTTTTACAAGAATTCGACTATGACGTCATTCACCGACCCGGAAATGCACATGCCCTAGCAGATTTCTTATCTCGCCTGGATTCCGATGAAGCTCCGGTAGGCATAGATGACACGACTCGTGCGATTTATAATGTTGAACCACTATCCGATGAGACGGCCAACCTACAAGCACCATCTACATACTATGATCAGATTCTAACTTTTCTCATCGAAGGACGCTTTCCAGCCGAGACTGCCAAGGAAGTTCGAAAAAAAATTGCATTCTTTAGTCGCCGATTCCGGATAGTTGCTGGAGAACTATATTATGCAGATCATACCGGAATCCTACTTTGCTGTATTCCACCACATGAGGTTAATTCAGTTATCACTTTGGCTCACTCAATTCCTTCCGGTGGCCATTTTGCAGTAGACTTAACTCACCGGAAAATTCTGCAAGGAGGTCTCTGGTGGCCAACGATGTACAAAGATGTCGCACAGTTTGTTAAACAATGTGATACTTGTCAAAGAACTCGTCAGCCTTTACAACAGCATCTTTTTCCTCTGCAACCCATCTTACCATTAGAACCTTTCCAGAAATGGGCTCTAGATTTTATCGGGCCAATTACACCTCCAGCCGTATCCAGTAACAATCGATACATACTGACTTGCACAGACTACACAACTAGGTGGGCAGAAGCCTGGGCTTTACGGTCCGCTACAACGGTTACGGTAGCAAAATGTCTACTCACGGATGTCTTCCCACGATTTGGCTTACCCCTGGAAATTGTCTCAGATCAAGGCACTCATTTTGTAAACAATGTAATGAAGGCCCTTACACAATCATTCCAGGTCACACATAAATTTAGCTCTCCTTATTATCCACGTGCCAATGGATTGGCCGAAAGTACAAACAAATCACTGTTGAATATCCTCCGGAAATTGATCATGGAAGCACCGGAAAGATGGGATCAACTACTACCTGCAGTATTATGGGCATACCGGACTACATATAAGGTAACAACAGGCTTAACACCTTTCAAACTAGCTTATGGCTTAGAAGCAATAGCACCCATGGAAATAGTCATCCCAAGTCTACGTGTAGCAATCACTCAGAAGATGCTACCGGAATATTCGCTGACAGCACGAATGGACGCACTCAGAGAACTTGATGAGCACTGATGGCTCAGTTTTTTAACTATGCGCGAAGTACAACTAAGGCAAGCCAAGACACACGATCGATATTTGAAGACTCCAATCTTTTCGGTAGGCCAGCTTGTACTCTTCTATAACGCAAAATCGGATAGAGCAGCAGGAAAATTCAAACTACGATGGTTCGGCCCTTTCAAGATCTCAGAACAAATCGGTCCGGCAACTTTTCGGTTGACTACGTTGACCGAAAATCCACTTCCAAAGGTAATCAATGGGTCGAAGCTGCGGCCGTATTATCCCACTACTAGTACGCATTAAATTATTCGGCGGCGAACCGCATTTTGTATAAATTTTTGCGTTTTTCTTTTTCTCCCTTTTTAGTCATGTTTTGTACAAATCTTTATGTTACCAGCCGCCCCTCCCTACCGGTCACTCAAGTACGCACGCCAGCATGCAAACAGTATCATTCCCGCTCCGCACAATGCTACCCACCCCCCCCCCTTCCCACCCCCACCGTGTTCTCCTTATATAACCCCCTCGGTTGCGCCAAAAACGCTATTGTGTTCTCGAGATTATACGTATTATCCCTGTCCCCTGTGTTGACTGTAAGTGTGCTCGTGAACACCATGGAAGCGCTAGCCAACTACGCTACTTTCCGTGATGGTATCCCTACAGACGTAGGCGAATATCTACGTTGTAGAGGGTTGGCCAACTTCGCTGAATTGCCTTGGCACTCAGTGGAAGCCCATCCCTTCTCCGCGCAGATCATCCACGCCATCGCCCAATTCCCCATCACCGAACGACAGTGGGTCTTCCCTTCCCTCCCATATAGAACCGTCATCACCTTCCAAGCCTTCTCTGCAGCCTACCGCCTCACCCCGCAAGGCCGCGAAAATGGCCCTAGCATCCCTGTCGCTCGCATGACCAAACTCTTCCCCCGCTCCTCATCAAACGAATATGCCATTCTCTGCCGCCCGGAACCCGAACGATCCGCTCTACAGTTCCTCGTAGCAATCCTCAACCTGTAGAAACGAACATATGGCATCTCTCGCCCCTTCTATTCCGCCTTGGAGTTAGCCGCCCGCGAACCCGTGAACTTTGCCTCTTACTTCTTCCAACGAATTCATAAGGAATGCGTAGCTATAGTAAAGCAACTCCAAAAGGGCATCTCTCCGCGCTCCCACCTTCCCCACATCATCTCATTCCTCTTCCCAACCATTCTCGCCGCACAACCCCCACCCATAGGCCCAGCACTTAGGCACCAAGAATCAGCACAACCGCTCGATGAAACTGAAGAAGAACACGAAGAGATCAATCAACTCTTCCGCACTAAGCGAATCCGGATCAGCTCTTCAGAAAGCGAAGTCCAAGGATCCGCCGAAAAGAAACAAGACACCGAAGAGGACAAACAAGAAGAAACATACCACGACACTGCCACTTCAATACACAACGACACCTCGACGGAGCAACAAGACCAGCAAAACCAAGCAGAGACAGAGATAGTGTCCACCGAAAAGGAATCCGAGCATCAACAGGACGAATCGGAATCCGCCACAAAAGCACTAGATAAACTCATCGCAGCCATCAATCATACAGAAACCGAACAACAGACAGTTGCCAAGGTAACCACAACTGACACTGTTCTTCCCACACCACCTGTCAACCCCGACCTCCCACCGGAACCACCCCGACAACCCAGTTCTGAACCTACACCATCCTCCTCTTCCTCCCCTAACTACTCTCCGCTAAACTCCCAGAACCTACTCACCAATACGTCCTCTCAGCCTCGTCAACCACCACCACCACACAACGTATTTTTGGAACTAGCCTCCATGGGGCAGTTCCTCATGCATTTATCACACCAGCTGCCAGCACAGTTTAAGGAAGCCACGGACAATTTGAAGGCAGAATACCAATATAAGGTCGACGTCCTGGAAGCTGATATCACCCCCCTCCAGGAAGAAATCGAAGCCATAAAGACTGAGAATCATCAGCTACAGACACAGTTAGCAGAACTCCAAGCAAAATTTTCGGCAGAACAGACTCTAGTACAGCAAAGAGATGTAGCCCTCGAGCAAGTTGCAGCCAAAGAACGACTACTACACACCGCACATGAAGAAATCCGAGCCCTGAAGACCACCCTCCACGAACACGAAGATATCAACGCCTCTCTCGAAGAGTTGGTCGCAGAAACAAAGATTCAATTGCAGGAGACCATCAAGAAGAATCAGGACCAACAGAAAGAAGCCGAACAAGTCCAAGAAGAGTTACGACGAGCCCAAGAATGCGCAGATGAGGTTAACAGTATCCTAAAACGCCAATTGATACGGGAAGGCCAATACCTAAAGGATATCGACAAGACGCGCAGAGAACGAGATGCGTATCGGAAAACTCTCGATTTCCAAACCCAGCAGTTTGAACGCCTAGACAACCAAGTGCGCAACTAGAAGGAGTGTATTACAGAGATGCAGACCAAACTGACCGAAATGCAGACAGCCCGAGACGCGGCATTAGCTAACGAATTTTACTTACAAGAGGCTTTCCTTCAAACCCAAACCAAAATTTTGTTAAATCAAGCCATAGCCCTTAGTGCAGTAAGAACCGACGCCCAATTACTAGAACCCATCACCTTAGTACAGATGTTAGAAACCCTCAAAAAGAAAATTACCCGAACATTTAGGCTCGCCCGAAGTATGTACTTAGAAGGTCTAGTATCCGAACCATAGGAACCTGCGGGTTTGAGTCCACCGTGCGTGTCAAGTGTTAGACGGCCGCCGGACAAGGACAATTGTACTTAGACAGAGGGCTTTAATGAAGAAAGAACCCTTCGAGAAATGCGCGGTAAAGAAAGATTCGCGCAAACGTACTTAGACAGAGGGCTTTAATGAAGAAAGAACCCTTTGGGAAATGCGCGGTAAAGAAAGATTCGCGCAAACCTTGTAACAGATTTCTATTTAAAGCAATGAAAGGAAAGCGGTAGAGAGCCCGGTTTTTGGGAATTGCAAGTGTAGTATTGTATGTGTATGTGTTCTGTTCCGTCTGTTCCAATGTCCCTGCTGTGTATCTGTTTGTGTGCGTAGGCGCGTTATAATGCAGTGTTACGAATCGATACTGTGTTGTAGAGATTCCGTCCGGTACTGATTGAAGTGTTCCTGAACATTGCTCAAGCTAGAACGCGTTGTTTGATAGTTCTTCTGTGGAGCTAGGAAGTGTAACGAACCAACACGGTTCGACTGTGTGTTACGAGTCTCTATAATTGACTGAGTCGGTATCATAATCTGTGTTAAGATTAGTACCGGTAATGTTCTGAATACGAGTAGAGTAATAAGAAGGTTTGCGACAAGTTACTGTCAGTAGGCATTTCGGCTTGAAGTCGGCACACGATAATCTGTAGAGTGACAAGAAGAACTGCGTGGTGTATGCGTGTGAAGTTACCCAGAGTGCGTCTCGTGTATTGACTGTTGATCCGAACTACTGCTCGACTACTATAGCAGGATAGTCTGGAGTGTTGGATTCCAAGGCGTAAAGAAGGTCGAATGAGGAGTTGGGAAAATAGTACAGGGCCTCTGTTTAACAGACCCCTACCACTCCCAAGGACCCACGTGGCTAAGAGAACGATTGCGGTTAGAAGATTTGGAACCGGTTGAACTTGAAGCATTTGAATAGGAAGTAAAGTAATGACTAAACCATAATCAGTTTAATAGGGGGTAGGAAGGGGGGGCCGGATGGGGTGGTGAGCGAGGGAGTTGGGAAGGGGGCGGAGAACGCGGAGAGGGGGCGCGGAGAGGGTGGCGCGGTTGTGAGAGGGGGAAGTGGGGGGTAGGAGATGGGGGGGCGGACGCTGCAGAGGTCGGGGTGAGAGGGGGGAGTGGGTTGGGGGAGGCGGATGGGGGGGGGTTGGGGGAGGCGGATGGGGGGGTGGATTGGGGTTGAGAGAGGGGGTTGGAGATGGGGGGTAGGGGAGGGGTGGGCAGACGCTGCAGAGGTCGGGGTGAGAGGGGGGAGTGGGTTGGGGGAGGCGTATGGGGGGTGGGTTGGGGGAGGCGGGTGGGGTGGTGGGTTGGGGTTGAGAGAGTGATGGAGAGTGTTAATCTCCAAAAGAACAACCTACTCTTGAATTTAGAACACCTCTATATCAAGAGCAAGTCAAAACCTTCACTAAATTAGAGGTCCAATCTCCAAATTATCAAATCTGAGAAAATATGTGAAGAAGATGAAACACAGAAAAGTCTGCTGCAGAATTTCTTCACATTGACTTATCAAATGTGTAAAGTTTTTGATGAAACTTTGTACGAATCATCTCCTAGAAATTGCGCATCACCTCCAAGTTAAATTACTTCAAAAGCTTTAGTATAACTTGAGAAATTGTCTTCACAAGTTACCTATGTCTGAATTGCACTTCTGAGAAGTCGATTTAGACACCCCTAACTTCTTAACTTTGGTTCTCACAATATCTAACCCGTTTTGCCAAATGCTTTTAGCCACGAGTAGATCACCTTCCAACTTAAAGATTAAGTGCTTGCTTGCACAAAACTTTAAACTATGGAGTGAGCACTGACCAAAAGATTAAACTCGAAATTTGCGCCTGTTTCAGAGAACTGTAGACACTCAACACATATGAATGTTCCTACTAACAATTCTCCTAGCCTGTTTACAATTAGACTCTGAAATTCAGGTCACAGGCTCATTAACTAACAACTTAGATATCCTCAAAAGGATTTCACAATTGATCAAACACAGAAGGAGCAGACACGAAAAGATCGGGCGCAATATTTCTTCATTAACTCAGAAAATTACAACTGAGTGATGAGAGCTAACTCAACTAACTTTTCTCTATCTCTTGACTCCTAACTTCCTCAGTTTTGGCTTCTACATACGCTCTCATACATGCCCCGACTTTTCTCAAAGTATTTATAGACAATTTGTACAAGACTCTTACTCAGACAAAAGATATAAGTCATCTATGACTATACTAATGTACATATGTGTACACTTCTCTTATCCTCTGAATATGTCTTTCTTCCAAGCTTCAATAGTTGATCCTTCCTTCACTCTTTAACCTTCCAAGCCTTCAATTGGTGATTGGTCTGCACCAACAGCTCCCCCTCAATCATCAATTGAGGTCTTCACTATCTTCTTTATACCTGCCATGTCTTTGAACTTTTGTAGCTTTGGTCCATCCAAGCTCTTTGTAAGCATATCAGCTATCTGATCTTTCGTTGAAGTATGGATTACTTCAATCTCTTTATCCATCACTTTCTCTCTTAGAAAGTGATACTGAATCTCAATGTGTTTGGTCCTGGCATGAAAAACAGGATTAGCAGCTAAATACAATGAACTCATGTTATCTCCATATATGATTGGTATCCCATGCATAATGTCAAGACTCTTCATCAATGTCTTAACCCAAATTACTTCCTTTGCAGCTTCAACCATTCCTTTATACTCTGCTTCTGTAGAAGATAAAGCAACTGTATGTTGCTTCTTGGAACACCATGAGATAAGTTTATCTCCCACATAACACATATATCCAAATGTAGATCTTCTATCATCTGGATTACCTGCCCAATCTGCATCACTATAAATTTTGATATTTGTATCTGAGGTAAACCCATAATACAAACCTTCATTGAGTGTACCCTTAATGTACCTCAACACCCTTTGTCCTGCAATCCAATGTTCTTTCCTTGGGCAATGCATAAATTGAGACAAAACCCCTACTGCATATGATAAATCAGGTCTAGTTAGAGTAGCATAGATAAGGCTACCAACCAAACTCTGATATTGTCTCATGTCTTTGAATTCTTCACCTCCATACTTACTCAATTTGTGATTCACCTCCATTGGTGTAGGTGATACCCTGCAATCATCCATTTTAAACTTGATTAACAAGTTCTTCAAATACCTTTCTTGGGTCACAAATACTCCATGTTGAGTATATGTTATCTCCATGCCCAAGAAGTATGATAAGTCTCCCAAGTCACTTATCTTAAACTCCTTTTCCATTTGCCTCTTGAGCCTTTGTATTCCTTCTTCATCTGTACCTGTAAGAATTATATCATCAACATATATGCACATGTATATGAAACCATTTTCACTTGCCTTGACAAGCAAACTACTATCTGCTTTAGACACCTGAAAACCAAGTTCTTTTAAGAACTTCACAAGTCTATAGTTCCATGCCCTTGGGGCCTGCTTCAAGCCATACAAAGCTCTCTTGAGCTTGCATACATGATCTGGATACCTTTTATCTCTGAACCCTTGAGGTTGCTCCATGAATACATCATCTGAAATATAACCATTCAGAAAAGCATTTTTCACATCAAGTTGACATAGCTTCCAACCTTTACATGCAGCAATAGCAATAAGTGTCCTTATGGTTGTCATCTTTGCCACAGGACTATAGGTCTCATCATAATCAATACCATATGTCTCAGCAAAGCCTTTGACAACAAGTCTAGCTTTGTATCTAGACACACTTCCATCTGCAAACCTTTTTGTCTTGTAGACCCACTTGCATCCAATAATCTTCTGACTATTTGGTTTAGGAACCAAATCCCAAGTTTGATTCTCCAATAGTGCATCATATTCTTCCTGCATAGCATTCTCCCATTTTTCCTTACCTTTTGCCTCTTCATATGTAGAAGGGTCTTCATCTGTATTCACCATATAAGCATAATCTTTTGTGGCTAGAAATGAAGTATCATAACTATACCTTGTAGGTTGCCACCTATTTCTTGTTGACCTTCTGAGTTCTCCACTCCTTGAGGTTTCTGGTTCTTCACATTCAGGATCAAATCTTGGTGTCTCTTCCACTTCAACCTGCACTTCATTATTCTCTTGCTCATCAAATATCTGAACTTTTGATTTACCTTTTCTTTGACTCACTTCTTCTTCATCACCTGTATTGATGTTGATTGTACCTGCATACCAAGTGCTTTGTTCATCAAAAGTAACATCCTTAGAAACCATAAATTGCTTTGTTGATGGACTCCACAATCTATAGCCCATCTGCTTGTCATCATAGCCAATAAAAACATACTTTTCAGCTTTGGGTTCCAATTTGTGTCTTAATTGTGATGGCACATATGCATATGCCACACACCCAAATACTCTGCAATGATCCAAGGTAGGTCTTTTACCCCACCAAGCCTCATATGGTGTCATACCCTGCAAGGCTTTACATGGTAACCTATTGACCAAGTAAGTGGTTGTATTTACAGCCTCAGCCCACAAATAATTAGGGCAATTTTTCTCCTTCATCATGGATCTTGCAAACTCAACAAGAGTTCTATTTCTCCTTTCTGCAACACCATTTTGTTGAGGAGAGTACCTGCAAGTAACTTCCCTTTTTATACCTGCATTCCATAAGTAATCACTGAATTCATTTGAAAAATACTCTCCCCCTCCATCTGACCTTAGTCTTTTCAACTTATGACCTGTAATTCTTTCTGCATATACATGATAGTGTTTAAATGTATTAAACACTTCTGACTTATCTTTGATCACATAGATAGTGATCCACCTAGTAGTATCATCAACATAAATCACATAATACCTTGATCCATTTATACTGAAATCTTTTGATGGTCCCCACACATCTGTGTGTACCAACTCAAGCTTCTCTGAGTGCATAAAACCATGCTTGGAATAGGAATGTTTATGAGCCTTACCTAATTGACATGCCTCACATTTGTATGTCATATGTTGACCTGCAACATTAGGCAATCCAAGCACTGAACCATTGTTAACCATATCTTTAATACCTCTTTCATTGAAATGTCCAAGCCTCTTGTGCCAAAGATCTAACTCAGAGATCTTATGACCTCCATATGTGAACATAGCATGACCAATGTTGCCTTGAATCTTCAATGTAAATAATCTTCCTTCTTTTTTTCCTGAAACAATCTGTTTATACCCTTGGCTAGGGTCTTCCACATATACTCCATCATTAGTGAACCTTACTTCATATCCCTTTTCAACAATTTGACCTACACTTATCAAATTCTTAGGGATTGTAGGAACATACAAAACCTTACTCAATAAGGTGCTTCCATCCTTGGCCTTCACTGATCCAATTGACTTCACATTGTGCTTTGTGTTGTCACCTGTTTGAACAACATGATTAAAAACTTTACTTTCCAAATCAGTCATCAAAGATATGTTACCACTCAGGTGATTGCTACACCCTGAGTCAATGTAGAAGACTCTTTGATCTTCACTCTGCCTTTCACAAGTTGCATTCATTATCAATGTTGAATCTTCCTTTTGATCTGAAGCATAATTGTAGTAGGTGTTGTTGTATTGTTGACTTTGGAATCCTCTACCTGCATTTCTTCCAAAGTAATTCCTTCCACCTCTACCTCTGTAATTACCTCTTTGATTTCTGCCACCTCTTCCTCTTGAATTATAATTTTGATTATATCCACCATTATTCTGATTATTATGCCAACAATCATTAGCTAAGTGATTTGTCTTACCACAAATCCAGCATGCCTTGCCTCCATCTTTATTGTTCCTGCCTCTTCCTCTACCTTTGCCACCTCCTCTTCCTCTTAGGAAGTTGGCTTGAGTAGTTGTTCCTTCATCTTCACCTGCTTGTTGTTTTCCTTTGCTATTCTTCTTCTTGTCCTTTGAGTACATTGCATGTCCTGTACTCTTGTCACCATCTCCTTTAACATCCTGCTCAAATGTTAGCATATGACCTAACAATTGATTTAAATCAGGAGTGAAATGGTCAAGTGATAGTTCTGTAGACAAAATAAATGGCTTCCATTTGTCATCACCTCTCAACCCTGTAAGGATTTGCCTTACCAATTTATCCTCCTCAATGTCTTCATCAACAGCTCCTAAAGCATCTGCAATATCTTTCATCCTTGTTACATAGTCTGAGATGGATTGAGAGGCCTTCTTCTTGAAGGTAGTAAACTCTGCCCATAAGGATGCCTTCCTTGACTTTGTAGTGTTCTGGAAATGCTCCTCCAAAGCATTCCATATGTCAGTAGCACTTTCAAGACCTCTAATATGAGGTAACAAGTAATCATTGACTCCCATATAGATAATGCTCCTAGCTTGAGCATCTTTCTTCATCCAATTTTTCAGATCTGCTAACTCTTCCCTAGTTGGAACACTAGGATCTCTGAACTCTGGTTTCTCTTCTTCTCCTGTGATGTAACCAATTAAATCTTTGCTCATAAGATGAGCTTCCATCCTCATTGACCATGCAGGATAGTTTTCCCTATCCAATTTCTCTATCTGTAGAGCATCTCCCATCTTGTATCTACCTGTATATTGAAAACTTCAAGCTTTACAAACAATGTATGTACCTTTACTTCGAATTAGACTCCTTTTGCCTTTCTTGATGTTGAGTAGTCTTCTCCTCAAGCTTTTGACTCCAAGCTTTCACTTCTTAGTTCTTCAACTGTTGAACTTCTTGAATCTGCAGCAGTCGGGACCTTCCTTACCTTGATTTTGATGTCTCCTGCTCTGATACCA
This sequence comes from Ceratopteris richardii, assembly GCA_020310875.1. Lineage (NCBI taxonomy): Eukaryota > Viridiplantae > Streptophyta > Polypodiopsida > Polypodiales > Pteridaceae > Ceratopteris > Ceratopteris richardii. The sequence goes on along the minus strand of CM035420.1, from coordinate 47,406,963 downwards.
CTGATGGAGAGTGTTAATCTCCAAAAGAACAACCTACTCTTGAATTTAGAACACCTCTATATCAAGAGCAAGTCAAAACCTTCACTAAATTAGAGGTCCAATCTCCAAATTATCAAATCTGAGAAAATATGTGAAGAAGATGAAACACAGAAAAGTCTGCTGCAGAATTTCTTCACATTGACTTATCAAATGTGTAAAGTTTTTGATGAAACTTTGTACGAATCATCTCCTAGAAATTGCGCATCACCTCCAAGTTAAATTACTTCAAAAGCTTTAGTATAACTTGAGAAATTGTCTTCACAAGTTACCTATGTCTGAATCTGCACTTCTGAGAAGTCGATTTAGACACCCCTAACTTCTTAACTTTGGTCCTCACAATATGTAACCCGTTTTGCCAAATGCTTTTAGCCACGAGTAGATCACCTTCCAACTTAAAGATTAAGTGCTTGCTTGCACAAAACTTTAAACTATGGAGTGAGCACTGACCAAAAGATTAAACTCGAAATTTGCGCCTGTTTCAGAGAACTGTAGACACTCAACACATATGAATGTTCCTACTAACAATTCTCCTAGCCTGTTTACAATTAGACTCTGAAATTCAGGTCAGAGGCTCATTAACTAACAACTTAGATATCCTCAAAAGGATTTCACAATTGATCAAACACAGAAGGAGCAGACACGAAAAGATCGGGCGCAATATTTCTTCATTAACTCAGAAAATTACAACTGAGTGATGAGAGCTAACTCAACTAACTTTTCTCTATCTCTTGACTCCTAACTTCCTCAGTTTTGGCTTCTACATACGCTCTCATACATGCCCCGACTTTTCTCAAAGTATTTATAGACAATTTGTACAAGACTCTTACTCAGACAAAAGATCTAAGTCATCTATGACTATACTAATGTACATATGTGTACACTTCTCTTATCCTCTGAATATGTCTTTCTTCCAAGCTTCAATAGTTGATCCTTCCTTCACTCTTTAACCTTCCAAGCCTTCAATTGGTGATTGGTCTGCACCAACAGAGAGGGGGTTGGAGATGGGGGGTAGTCGAGGGTGGGCGGCGGGGTTGGAGAGGGGGTGGGAAGGGGGGGTTCGATGGAGCAGTGGGCGGGGGGGTTCGATAGGGGGGTAGGAAGGGGGGGCCGGATTGGGTGGTGAGCGAGGGAGTTGGGAAGGGGGCGGAGAACGCGGAGAGGGGGCGCGGAGAGGGGGAAGCGGTTGTGAGAGGGGGAAGTGGGGGGTTGGGTGGTGGGTTGGGTGGTGGGTTGGGTGAGGCGGATGGGGGGGTGGGTTGGGGGAGGCGGATGGGGGGGTGGGTTGGGGGAGGCGGGTGGGGTGGTGGGTTGGAGAGTTGAGAGAGGGGGTTGGAGATGGGGGGTAGGCGAGGGGTGGGAGAGGGGGCAGAGAGGTTGGCGCTGCGGGAGATAGGGGGGTTGGAAGGGGGGGGTCCGATGGATCAGTGGGTGGGGGGGTTGGATAGGGGGGTAGGAAGGGGGAGCCGGATGGGGTGGTGAGCGAGGGAGTTGGGAAGGGGGCGGAGAACGCGGAGAGGGGGCGCGGAGAGGGGGAAGCCGTTGTGAGAGGGGGAAGTGGGGGGTTGGGTGGTGGGTTGGGTGAGGCGGATGGGGGGGTGGGTTGGGGGGAGGCGGGTGGGGTGGTGGGTTGGGGTTGAGAGAGGGGGTTGGAGATGGGGGGTAGGCGAGGGGTGGGAGAGGGGGCGGAGAGGTTGGCGCTGCGGGAGATAGGGGGGTTGGAAGGGGGGGTCCGATGGAGCAGTGGGCGGGGGGGTTGGATAGGGGGGTAGGAAGGGGGGCCGGATGGGGTGGTGAGCGAGGGAGTTGGGAAGGGGGTGGAGAACGCAGAGAGGGGGCGCGGAGAGGGGGGCGCGGTTGTGAGAGGGGGAAGTGGGGGGTAGGAGATGGGGGGGCAGACGCTACAGAGGTCGGGGTGAGAGGGGGGAGTGGGTTGGGGGAGGCGGATGGGGGGGGGTGGGGGGAGGCGGATGGGGGGGTGGATTGGGGTTGAGAGAGGGGGTTGGAGATGGGGGGTAGGCGAGGGGTGGGCGGACGCTGCAGAGGTCGGGGTGAGAGGGGGGAGTGGGTTGGGGGAGGCGTATGGGGGGTGGGTTGGGGGAGGCGGGTGGGGTGGTGGGTTGGGGTTGAGAGAGGGGGTTGGAGATGGGTGGGAGAGGGGGCGGAGAGGTTGGCGCTGCGAGAGATAGGGGGGTCGGAAGGGGGGGTCCGATGAGCGAGGTTGAGAGAGGGGATTGGAGATGGGGGGTAGGCGAGGGGTGGGAGAGGGGGCGGAGAGGTTGGCGCTGCGGGAGATAGTGGGCGGGGGGGTTGGATAGGGGGTGGGAAGGGGGGGTCCGATGGAGCAGTGGGCGGGGGGGTTGGATAGGGGGGTAGGAAGGGGGGGCCGGATGGGGGGGTGGGTTGGGGTTGAGAGAGGGGGTTGGAGATGGGGGGTAGGCGAGGGGTGGGCGGACGCTGCAGAGGTCGGGGTGAGAGGGGGGAGTGGGTTGGGGGAGGCGGATGGGGGGGTGGGTTGGGGGAGGCGGATGGGGTGGTGGGTTGGGGTTGAGAGAGGGGTTGGAGATGGGGGGTAGGCGAGGGGTGGGAGAGGGGGCGAAGAGGTTGGCGCTGCGGGAGATAGGGGGGTTGAAATGGGCATTAATGAAAGTTATTGTGCAAAAGTAAGGGCCATCCAAGAAAAAATTGCGCCCAATTTTATTTAACTGTGAATTTTAATGGATTGAGTGGATGAAATAAACATCAAGAGAATGAAAAAATGGCACCGAAAAAAAACGCGTGAGTTTTTTTCTGAGTCCTGTTACCTAATAAACCAAACCAAAACCATCAGGAACAAAATAAATGAAAATACAATGGTTATGACACTTAATAATAAGCCTTGAGTCTGGAAATGTTTACTAAAGGTAGGGTGTGGCCAGCGAGGGTTTCCAATTGCACAACACCCCAATGCAATATCTTCAGCACGCGGAAAGGTCCTTCCCAATGAGGGATCCATTTCCCTTTTGCAGTCGTATGAGGGTTAGGTTTATGGAGAAGAACTAACATGTCTGCTTCAATGTTGTTTTTCCACAGATGTCGATCATGTGCCTCCTTCCGCTTCATCTGAGTCTCTATCAATTGTTTGGTTGCTAGTAGACGAATCTCCTCCACTTTATGTAGTGCTCTTAGCCTCTGAGAGACATCACAATCCTTCTTTCCCTGCATGAATGCTATCTTAGGTGATCCATGTAAAAATTCAAAGGGCTTGATGGGTAATATGCCGTAAACCAGTTGGAATGGGGAATATCCAGTGGCCTCTTTGTAGGCTAACCTGTATGCCCAAAGTGTACCTTGGTAAGCAATGCCCCATGAAGTGGGTTGCAACATACACTCCTTTCTTAACATTGCAATTAAAACCTTATTTGTCGATTCAGCCTGTCCATTTGCTCGTGGATAGTAAGCACAAGAGGTCCTATGAAGAATTCTATAGCTGTTGAAGATTTCTTGCAGGACTTTATTGACAAAATGGGTACCCTGATCAGTACAAATTTGAAGTGGACAACCAAACCTGCAAATGATGTTACTATAAATGAAATCAGCAACAGTTTGGGCCGTGCAATCGGAGGAGGCAATAGCTTCAGCCCACTTTGTCGCATAATCTGTAGCTATCAGGAGATATTTTTCTCTTTTTGGAAAAGCGGGAGGGTAAATTGGCCCTACAAAATCTAGCCCCCACTTCTCAAATGGTTGCCAGGAGGTGGAAATAACCAAGGGGTTATGTCTCTGCTTTGTTGGCTTAGGTCCACACCTCTGGCAAATGTCACATGCCTTTCCCCATTCGTCTGCATCCCTAAATAGTGTAGGCCACCATAGACCAGCATCCAGTATCCTCTGATTCATAATATGTCCTGGGAGGTGCCCACCACCTGTTCCTTCATGTGCAGAGTGAAGGACTTCCCTCACTTCTTCTTCTTCCAAACACTTCCTGAATCGGTCATCTTTGCCCTGTCTGTACAATTTATCTTCGATGAAGGTATATGGTCTACTCTTGATTAGCAGGCTCTTCTTTTGTACAGCACTAGCCTTTTCTGGATACAATCCAGTTTTAATGAAATTTTTGATGTCGTAATACCAACCTTGAGCTTTTACAGCAAACAGATGAGTATCTGGAAATTCATCATTGATTCCACTAGTTTGATTCATCATATTTATTCTGGATAGGTGATCCACCATAACATTGTCTTTTCCTGGTTTATGGACTACAGAAAAATCAAACTCTTGGAACAACAATAACCACCTCCATATTCTACCGGTGGCCTGGGGTTTGTTGAGTAGGTACTTTAGTGGTTGGTGATCTGATATAATAATAAATTTTACCCCCAGTAAGTAATGACGGAATTTTTGGACAGCAAAGACCATTGCTAGGGCTTCCCTTTCAGTAGTACTGTAACTCCTTTCAGCCTTGGTCAAGATTCTACTGGCATATTGAATTGGCCTGTCCACTTTAAATTCTTCACTAGGTTGGGTCAAAACTACCCCCACTGCATATGCACTGGCATCGACATGTATATGAAAGATTTTTGACCACTCAGGTGTGACCAAGATAGGAGCACACACCGACCTTGACCGTAATGTCTGATATGCTTTTTCCTCCTCTTCTTCCCATTTAAAAGGTACTTCCTTACCTGTAAGTTTAGTCAGAGGTCGAGCTATCTCTGCATACATTTTTATAAACCTTCTATGATAACCGGTATGCCCCAAGAAACTCTGGATCTCTTTAGGGGATTTAGGTTTAGGCAACTTTAATATAGAAATGATTTTGTCAAGATCTGGGGCCATACCTTTAGCCGACACCACATGTCCTAAAAGGGTTCCTTCTGTCACAAGGAAATGATATTTATTTGGATTGAGCTTTAACTTAGTCTCTCTGCATCTTTGGAAAATATTCTGCAGCTGCCCTAAGTGGTGGTCCAAACAATCTAGATGAGTTTCCTTGTGAGATCCTAAAAACGAAGAGAAGTCATCCATGAAGATTCTAAGTGATTCCAGCAATAGGGGGCCAAAAATGAGATTGACCGTTCTGTTAAAGGTGGCTCGAGCATTTCTGAGCCCAAATGGCATTTTTACATACACATATGTTCCCCAAGGTGTGATAAAAGCAATCTTTTCACGATCCTCTGGATGTATTGATATTTGATTATAGCCACTGAATCCATCCATAAAGCTATATAATGCATGCCCAGCCACTTCTTCAATGACCTGTTCTGCAAAAGGCATAGGGAACCCATCTAGAATGATCACCTTGTTGAGAGCTCTAAAGTCAACACAAATTCTGATTTTGTTAGTATTCTTCTTCGGTACTATAACCATAGGTGAGAGCCACTCAGAGTGTTCCACAGGAATGATGATTCCTGCATCCTCCATCTTTTGGATTTCCACATAGACGGCTTCGGCATACTTTGGATTAAGTCTATAACTCCTTCCTCTGATGGGTCTGGCTCCATCAACCAGAGGGATTCTGTGCTCTCCATAAGATGCAGGCACTCCTTCTAAGTCTTTATAATGCCAGGCAAAAACATCTGCATACTAGGTCAAGAATGATTTTACCTTTTCAAGGAGCCCTGGGTGGCTCCACAACCAAGTGGCCACCAGAACTGGCTGATTATTGTTTTGAGTGCCTAAGTGTATTTCTTGGACAGGATTTCTTGCTACCAGATTATCTCCGTGTGCATCTGCTTCCTTGTCTTCTTCTACTAGCTTTTCGTGCATTGCTTCATAAGCAGGTGTATTTTGGACTTCGATGTGTTCCTCCTTGTCCTGCATCCATCTTGCAGGAATTTCTTGAATTGGGAAAGAACATTCAACCTCAGAATTTTTTACCTTGTTTTTAGCTTTAGAAACTTCGCTATCTGTGGTTGACACATCCTCCTCCAATTTGTATTTGAGGGGTATCTTCCTGCCCCTTCTGTGGTCTGTGATGGGCTCTCCCAATCCATCAACCTGGACCTTTTCCTTGTCTTCATCATAACCTTCAGTCGTGCAAGGATTATCAAGAAAAATTCCAAAACAAGAGGAAGAGTTGCCTGCTTGGAGCCAACTTAGAATATCCTCTTCTTCCTCAAAATCTATTTGGGGTTGATCCTCCGCTTCTGTTTCCATGCAAATGCTCACTGTTTGCATCATACTAGTGTTTCCTTGATTGTTTGGGCCTTCTTCTAAATGAATTTGTGTCAGCTCCTGCCCTTTCTTTTGTACCCACATAGTGTCCTTACCCCAATCATGAATGACACTGGCATGCCTCAGCCAAGGTCTTCCGATTAAGAGAGGAAATCCTCCTTCAACCTGGGGCAATCTTAAAACCACAAAATCCAGAATGAATAGATTACCTTGTACTTCAAGTGGAACTTTTGGGATTACCCCCAAGGGCCTTACTTTGCTCTGATCTTCCAACGTAACCATGAAATTTGAAGGTCTTGAAGGGTGGAGTCCAATCTTTTTCATGGTATGTTCAGGCATCAAGTTGATGCCAGAACCACCATCTACAATAACACCTTGAAATTCATGACCCTTGATTGATATTGTAAGCCGAGGACTTTTATAATCCGTAAGGGGTGCTTCCCCCATAATTATCCCTTTATGTAAAATAGCAGTCTTTGCCACTAAGCTTGTAGTAGAAGCCTCATCAATTATCTGCAATAATTCTGACCTGAATTTCCCATCCATCTTTATTAATTCAAAAATACTAACCTCCTTCTTCATTGACTTGAGTAGTTTTGAAGCCTCTAACTCTTTAAGAGAGTGAGCTTCATTTGCCTTGCCAAACTCTTCTTGAGCCCTGTTGAAGGCATGCCCAATGGCATCACTGGTGCCTATGAGATATTCCTTTTGGTTTGTGTCTGCATTTGTGGTGGCTTTGTCTTCAAATGCGACTTTGTCTTTGTTCAATTCCTTAATTATCGATTCTTGATTTTCTACCACTTTTGCCGTTCCCTTGCTTCTTGTCTGTACTGCAAAAGATTCGAGTTCTTCTAATTGTACCACTCTGGTAGATGGTGAGGGTTCATTCACCTGAGGTAATGTTTCCTCCTTGAATACAGAGATCATTTGGAGGTGGGGTCCGGAAGTAGAGGCTTGATTCTTAGGACAACAGTTTGTATAGTGATCCCTGGCCTCTGGACAGTTCCTGCAAGGAGGGGCATTTTCTGGGAGAGTGCACCTAGATTGGTAGTGCCCGCACTCTCCACATCTGAAGCAAATGATGGGCCTTCTAGGCCCATTCGCAAAATTATTCCTTGGTCTGGGATTATAGTTGTTACCTTGGTTTGCTGCTGCTGCCATTACATTTGCTGGTGGCAAAAGTCCTCCTTGTGTCCAGTATGTCGTTGTAGGCATTCCCCTTACTTGGCATTCATGGGCCTCATGCCCAATCTTCCTACATAATTGACAAGTCACATTTAGCAGAGGACATTCACTTACTATGTGCCCTTGCTTGCTGCACATGGAGCACCAGAGTCCATTCTTAATGCCGCCTCCTTTGAGTTCCTGCAATTCCTGTCTCAGCTGAGCTAGTTCTTCTGCTTGGGCTTCCTCTTCCTTTTGAAGCTTGAGGGCTTCAATCTCTTTTCTCAGCTGAGCTACAACAGTCTCCTCCTCTGTGTAGGGCTTATTCCTTTTCAAGCCCTCCAGCTCCCTTCTTAACTGGATCACTGGGTTCTCCAGTTCTGTACCATAGGATGATTGGGAAGAAGTTGCACCATACTGGTGCCTTATCTGTTCCAAGCGTGTGGCCGTATTGATGAACTCCTCAACAGAGGCAGTAGGTAGCACTAACTCTTTTATTTTGCATTGGGTGACCACAGGTAGGGGTTTGGCTAACCATTTCTTGACAAAGAAATCATGCGGTGGATCTGGTAGTTTAGCCATTAGTGCTTTGGCCCTGGTCACAAACTCTGGGAACTTTTCTCCTGGACCCAATCTCAAGTTTTCTAACTCTTCGATAATGATCTCTGCCGTGTTTCCATGCTGAAACTGATTTTTGAAGGCCTCTTTCATCAAATCCCAAGAGGTAAAGTGGTTTTCAGCAAACTGGCTAAACCACTTATCTGCCAGACCTTCCAAAGTGGCAGGGAAGAGTATCAAGAAGGCATCTTCCTACCCATTAGACCTCTAGTCTTGCATAATGCAAGAAATCTTTGAATGTGCTCATCTGGATCCTCATGGGCTAAACCTCTGAAAGAGGGAAATTTTATGTTTAATCTGGAGAGTAAGGTTTCTAGGTCCACCTGTCCTGCCATGCTTCCTACCGATGAAGTCGATGAAAGTGGACTCGATGATCTTCTGTTTGGCTTTCTTCTTGTCTGCTTGCACTTGACCCTCAAGGTTTGTGACCGGGTCGCGGTCATGAGCTGTTCATAGTTCACCTGAAATGAGACACTTGATATAAGTACTTACCTCGTTTAGTCAACTGGAGTATTACTGTTGGCACTGGAATAGATCTTCTCCTAAGCTCAAATCTCCTTGTAAGTCCCACCGGGCGTGCCAAATTTGTTGGGGGTTTTCTTGGACGTGAAGGAGTTTGAGGGTTTGTAGGAGAAAAAAGAAGAAGAACAAGAGACGAAATAACTCAGACAAGCTTCTGCAGAAACACCCTTGAACCTTTGAACCTTGAGTTTTTGATTACAATAGAAGGATTACACTATTTCATTCAATCCGAGTTAATACTCGGGTGCAATTACAGAGAATGCTCAATCATAAAAGATCAATTATCTCAGAATCTCCCAGCAGCCGGCCTCTTCTACACCAGTCCTTCACTTGCTTCCAGCTTCTCCTTGTGCACACCTTGCACTAAGCTTCCACGAGCTGAGGGACTAATCTCTTTTGGGCCTGATCGCGGAGAGAGACTTTTGGGATTGGTCTCTTGCTTCGCACTCTCTGCACCTCCCTTAGCCTCACTTCTTGCACTCTTCACTTTCCGCGGTCGACACACACCAGTGACTCT